>VXBT01008393.1:631756-666941 GCA_013400235.1 Oriolus oriolus | reverse complement strand
CCATCCGGGACCGCTCATCCCGAACCGCCCCATCCCAGACCGCTCCATCCCGCACCGCTCATTCCAAACCTCTCCATCCCAGACTGCTCCATCCCGGACCGCTCATCCCGAACCGCCCCATCCCGGACCGCTCCATCCCGAACCGCTCATCCCAGACCACTCCATCCCGAACCACTCATCCAGAACTGTTGCGTCCCGAACCGCTCCATCCCAAACCGTTCCATCCCAAATCACTCATCCCAGGATATGGCCCTGGGGGATGCAAGCAGGTCTCAGCTTTCCCCTGCAGGACTCCCAGCCCCACCAAGTGCGAGGGCTGCAGAAATGTGGGCCTGGAGTCAGTGGTAGCAAAGTAGAAATAAATTCATTATTATTTTTATATATTCCATTAATTAATGTGTATAAATACAGAAATATATCTAAATATTATATATTACATATTATTTATATTATACAAACATACAGTAATATATTTTATATAATATATAAATATGTAGTATGATATATAAATTATATATATAAAACATATATTTGTATAGTATTTATTATACATCATTATTTACTGAATGCTAAAAACATTCTAAATCCAACACTAACACACACTCGATCCATTTCTTCCATTTTTTGGGATTAATGGCCATTTTCATCATGAATCTCTCAATGCTTGGAGAAAAGGTGGCTCAGGGGTGACTTTATCACTCCCTACGACTCCCTGAAAGGAGGTTGTGGCCAGGTGGGGATTGGGCTCTTCTCCCAGGGAACAAGTGACAGGGAGAGAACACGGTCTAAAGCTGCACCAGGGCAGGTTTAGTTTGGACATCAGGAGGAGTTTCTTCACAGTAATGCTGACTGGACACTGGTGTGGGCTGCCCACGGAGGTGGTGGAGTCAATGTCCTTGGAGGTGTTTAAGGAAAGGCCGGACGCGCCACTCAGTGCCAGGGTCTGGCTGACACAGAGGTGATTGGTCATGGGCTGGACTCGATGATCTCAGAGGTCTTTCCCAACCTTAAGGATTCTGTGAAAATTTACCTCAGGCCCAAAGCTTTGCCTTGTCCCCTTGCTCTCTCCCACCTGGTGAAGAGCAGTGACCTCACTGGACCTTGCGCCCCCCAAATACCTCTGGAACTGGGGTCACAGACGGGGCAAATCCCACCCCGCTTGCCATTTTCTGCACCAATTAATTTTCAATGTTGTTCATGTTGTGACTTTTACATAGCACATTTTACTCTGGGGTCCTGTCAGGCTTGGGGGAGGGGAAGGTGGGATGCTTTTAAAGGTTTTTGTTTGGTTTTTTTCACATTTTAGTCCACCGGGATGGCAAAACTGGGTCAGTGGGTTTCTACCTTCTGGTTTCCCAGCACTGCACTACCCATCTGCATTTGCATTTAGTGTAGAAAGGTAAACATTTAAAATATATTTTAATTGAAAATTAGATGAACCATCATTTTAATCACATTCATTTCGTACAGTGGGTGGTATTATGCAAAAATTTAAATTTCAAACAGAAAATACAGGGAGAGTTTCTCACGGATGGCAGGAGGGGGGAAGGGTTGTTTCTTTCTTTAATGGAAGTAACATTTTCCTTGTTAATAAGGGAGGATGCATTCCAGATCACATCCAAAGCCAATTCCAGAGAACAGCAAGCGTGCCATGTTATGTTCCTCCATTTTATGTAAATCTGTTCATTAATATGGGGTTTTTTAAATTAGAACTGCTTTTTACAGAAAAATTAGTTTATGGATAAAATCGCTTAGACCAAAATATTTCGATTCTGTTCTGCCATCACCCTGTCTCAGAGGAGCTCTACTTCAGCTGCTGAATGTCCTTGTTCTCATGGATGGAGGGGATCTCCCCTGCCATATTTCATACTCTGGGATGCATCAGACCATGAAATTCCCGTAACATGTCATCCCTCCTTCCTCAAACAGAGGCTCGTGGAACAGCATGGGCTGTGTGTTCAGTCTGAGCAAGCCCAGGAGGGACTCCCTGTCCAGTCCTCTGGGAGCACTTGTGCAGAATTTGCTCTCTGAATTGGAATTTAGCCAAAAATGTTCCAATTTCTGAAACCGTCAGTTCAGGGAAAATTGTTTTGGGGTTGATTTGTTGTTTAGTTGGGGTTTTTTTTTGGTTTGTTTTTTTTTTGTGAAGGAAGGAAGGAAGGAAGGAAGGATGGAAGGAAGGAAGGAAGGAAGGAAGGAATTGGTATCTCCTGATCTCCTGTTCCGTTTTTGTGGCTCATTGCATAACAGGGTGGTTGAAATGTCTTAATGTCCTTATTTATTATCGATAATAAACTGTTGCTCCAAGGTTTCAGGCAGTGTGGGCAGAGGCTGCATGTGAAAAACATGCAAAGGAAACAGCAGCCCCAATGGAGGAAGGTCAGTGAAACGCAGAGTATCAGTAGAGTCCAGTGCATTTCCAGCAGAAAATCCTGTGAATTGTCCCTAAACCCTAAGGTCAAATTTTTCTGCACCTCTGCCTCCCCAGGTAAAGAAGCCACAGGGAGCTGTGGAGAAGGGGAGCATCTTCCTTGTGCACCAAACCACCGCTGCAATTTGATGTTTTCTCCCAGTCTTCAATCATTTTGTTTTCTTTCAAATGGGAAAAAAAAAAAAAAGAGTATAATCTACTTTAGAACACAATTGCTTCTTTCTACATTACCTTCTCTTTGGGGTTCCTCTCACATGTTTATCTTTTTTGTTCCTTGCTGTATTCACTCAGTAGTACAGACTGAGTGAAAACAAATTAATTTTAATGCCTTTTCTGGGAAAAATGAAAGTACTGCAGGAAAACCAATTTTGATAAAAGCTTTTTATTAAATGAAGATTGTTAATGACAACAACAGTAAGCAGTTGGCAGTAGAAAATTAACTGTGTGTTCTGACTACTCTGCAGATGATAGTGGTGGATGTACACAGGACTGCATTAGTTGTACAGTTCAAAGGAGGGAGAAAGCAGGAGGGAAGCTAAAGCTGGGGAAAACATGGAAAACACTGTTTTTGTGATAAAAAACCAGCTATTCTACTCTCTTTGTTTTGGGATTGAGTTTTACTCAAACTTGAAATGAGTAGGGGAACACAAATTTTAAACTGAGCCAGCCAAAACTTTCCAAAGAGGCTTAATTTTAAAAGAAAAATACTGGCTTTCACTCTGACCAAATGCTTCTGGCTCCAGGCTTAGTCCATTTGTCTGAGTGGAAGGCCAGGTCTGATCAAGTTTTGCCAGTTTAAAATAGGAACATTTAGAAAGAAGAGGAGACCAGGAAGGTTTGACTAAAATCAGCATAATTTAGTGTTGCTTCTCTGTGAAGACATGTCTCTGCTTCTGTCACATGTGTGGCTTCATCCTCTTCCTGGGACTGGTTTTACAGGCCATGTTAAGGCTGGGCTGCCCAAAATCAGATTGTTCCCAGGCTTCCCAGTTTAAAGTGAATTATGACCCTACGTGGATCATCATACAGCACACTAAAACCTGAACCAAAGTTGAACTGTGGCATGCACTGAATTAGGTACCAGAAATTAAGAATGGAAAATTGCTACCTATTAATACCCTCTTCCTTAGGCCTGTCTTGGAAAAATATTGAAGAGGCATTGGAGAAGTCATATAGGGGATTGGATTAAGGGAATCAAACACAGCCCTGCCTGTGGCCAGCTCGTGTTGGGAAAGGAGGGCAAACCCCAACGTGGCTGTTCATTGTGGCAGCACTGTGGGTCAGCTGCTACCATCAATGAGCACTCCTAGAAATATCGATTCCTTATGTTTTCCCATGTCTTTTATTACCTCATTCTTTTTATTTGCACCAGCCAGTGAACATGTAGCCCATGAAGATCATTCTCCAGTGGCCAGAAAACAATGGTGAGACCACAGTATTGGGCTGCAGCTGTGGAATGTTCCAGACAGCCCACATGGGGAAAATCTGGCACCTTTGTGGCCATGGATCTGTGCTGGCCATGTATCACATGGACACTTGGTGCATCATTCCTGCAGCTGCCTCCTGCCCCAGAAAGCCAAAATGGAAAGAGTGAATTTCCAAATCTCATGGCCTGTAACCTTTTCCTCCTGGTGATGCCATGGGGGATAGGAGAGCAGAAGAACAGTTAGAGCCATTTGGGTCTCACTGGGAGGTTTCCTTATCTGGAATGACCTTTCCATGGCCAATTGCTCCAATTCAGCCTGCTCTACCAAGGCACACTTGCACATGAGCCCCCTCAATGAGATGTGCTGTAGCCTTTGGGGGCAGAGGTGCTGGGCAGGGATGAGGGATGTAGGCACAGTATCCCCACAGGTGCTGCCTCCCTGGCACAGCCCGTGCGTGAGTGGCCCTGCAACCGGCTGGTTTTCCTGTCCTTGTGTCCCCACCCCATCACCCCACCTCACAAACTCCTCAGCCTCTGGAAACTTGATGGAAGAAGTGCTCTGTCTCACAGAACAAGCTCGGTGGGCAAGTTTCACTTTGCTGCGCCTGTTTGAAGTGTTTTGAAGTTCCTACTCATCTGATACCCAGCTCTTTTACATAAGGTGTGAGCTTCTCAGGGAGTATTTGCAATCAGCCTGACTTCCGTGTCATGGAAGTCAGGGAGACTATGAGGGGCTGCTTTCCTATGTTCCCCCACACCTCTGAAAGTACATGAAAAGAGAAATATTCTGGGCCTGGTAGATACTTTTGAGTTGCCCCCGCTGCATATATTCAGTGAGATCTGCAGCAGGGAGTAGCTGCTGGGTTCCTCTTCGCCCTCCTTATGTGGGCTGATTTGGGATGCAGGCACACTGGTAAAATGAACCTGACAGAAAAGCCTCTAATTTAATTCAGAGCGGAATGCAGATTTTTTTTTTCTCAATTAAGCCATAGACATGCATTTAATACAGCATGCAGCAGTTGCTGGGAAGAGTTGGAAAAACTTGTGAGTAACACACCTAACACTGATGGGAATGAAGTACGAACATGGAGCTTGGCAGCAATGTAGCCACACGTCAAAGTGCAGCTGAGGCCTCCCAGCTGTGTGTCACCTCTGCAAGAGCCAAGCAGTGTCACCTCTGCAAGAGCCAAGCACGACATCCTCCCTCCAGACAGCATCACTTTCAGGGTGAGGACAAATCACTTGGGAACACAAAGCCCCCAAGGCAGGGAGGCACAGTGACTCTCACAACCCCAGATAGTCCCATGAAAGTCAGGGAAATGGTGCTGTAACTCAAGTGCAGCACCCAGACCCCTGTCAGACACTGCAGAATGAATGGGGAGCTGCACTCGTGGGCACAACAAAGGAGGGAGGCAGCTATTACCCTCCTGACTGTACTTATCCTCCTTCCTTCACTCCTGACCTGTTTGGGATGTCGATGGGACTGAACCCATGCAGGTCACAAACATTTCCTGGCTTTTCTCTCACGTTGCCTTTCTGACAAAAACCAGGGGTTTGGCTCAGCAGAAGTGTCGATACACCTTTCCTCCTTTCCGTGAGGGGTGTAACTTGCCAGTGACCTGACTCTCCATGCCCATTATCAATGCTCTCTCATCCAGCCAAGGAGGCACAACAAGCCCCTAAGAAACCCCAGCCCTGGCTCTGTTCAGCCAGACCTACCAGCCTGCTCCCTTCTGCCTAGGAAAATTCTGTCAGCATCTCCCCAAGTCTTGCAAGCTGCCTTGAGGATACGCCATCAGCTGAGGCTGCATGACTGATCAATTCCTCCCTCTTCTCCCATCCTCTATTTTCAAGCTTCATCTTTGCAGCTGATGGATAGAACAACAAGAAAAAAAAACCCCAACAACAATATTTAAAATTCCCATGGCAATAAATAGATAGAAAGATTACAGTCAATTACCAGAAACTGCTATTGATCAAGGCTGGTTTAGAATTATACTTGCTTTCACCATCAAGCTTACAGTACAATTTGCCCTGCATTCAGCATCTATTTCAATCAAAATGAGAGGGGAGGAAATGCCACTTATTTTAAATAAAAAGCTTTCAAGCTATTCTTGCAGGCTGCTTTGAGGATCTAGGACAGATCAAAGCTGCTTTGAGAATTCATCCATTCTGCTTCAAATATGATATCTCATTGTCCACAGGAAAAAAAAATTAAGGCAGTGTAAGTTATCAAAGCAGCAAGTGCATTTTGGGTTTCCAAGCAGTGGTCTCAAAACTGGTGAAGCCTGCCAGGATAACAGCAGAACAGGAGTGACAGTAATCCTCTTTGTCACAGAGACCAAGACACTGGGAATTGCAGGCACTACACCAGAAACTGTTTCTTAATCAAGCTCTGTCTTAATAATAGCTGGGTCATCTTTGTGGATCAAAAGTCTTGGTCAATACCAGCTTCTCAAAACCAGCCGACATCGGTCAATTATGAATAGGTTAGGAATTGAGGTTTACCCCAAACCTAATTCCTTTGCTGATTAGGACTTTATTCTAACTTCCAGCCTAAGGGCATTCTTGGGAAACAGATCCTTTTGATCCTTGTTTTGGCGTTGTCCTTTGAATAATGTATCTTTTTTTTTGCCATTCAGTGCCATCTCCTTACATAATGGCAGATAGCAATCACATCTCCCTTCAGCTTTCGGCCAAGTTTAGTGAACCAGACTTTTTGGCACTCTGCCTGAGTGATAGTTCATGTTTCTCCTGAAGTCCCAGCTCTGCTTTTCTCTCTGCCTGTTCTAGTCTGAGTGCATCTCCCTTCAATAAAAGGTAGCAATGCACAATAACCTAAAAGAACTCTCTCTCACCAATGTGCTGCACTGTTCCAGTCACTCTGCTTTCCTCTGCTATATCTTCTCAATATTTCTCCTCAAGATTTCTTTCCTCTGCCTTTCTGCTTTCTTACGTTTGTGCTTCCTCCTGCCCCTTCTCATTCCCATTTGTTCTGCTTCTTTTCTTCACTGCTGCTTTTCTCATAGAAGGCCAAAATAAGTGAGAAAAGTGTTGGGTCCTCCTTTCCGAACCTGTTGATTGAACGTGGTGAAGAATAAGTGATCTGCAGGGAATAGGATTTATTGGGCTGTTAGCTTGAATGGAGACGTCTGGCTCAGCCTGCTGACTCTCTGAGCACAATTTCTCTCTGCACGGCTCCACTGCTGCTCTTCCTCTCTCTAAATGCACTTTGAAGGGCTTTGCTTTTGTATCAGTGTGTGAGGAGTATGGGTAAGACCTAATTTCAGGGATGGGAGAAGCAGACTTCACTATCTATCAGAGGTGGTTTCATTCCCTTAAAATGTATTTTTCAAGGTAACTGATCCTGATGCTTCATGGCTAACTTGCCTTCCATCCATTGAAATCCGAGCTGCTGTCCTGGTGGGGTTTTGTCTCTTTGTTTGGAGGCAACCTGTGACAGCACAGAAAGAAATCTCTTCACCCGGAGTTCATTTTGAGAGTGTGATTAAAATCAGTTCTTTTTATGAACAAGGTACCTATTTTGCTATATCTCTACCTTAAAGATGGGGCAAACTCCAGATCTTGTCAATGAAAGATAAAGTAGGTTTAAATGAGAGAAGAAACCCTTCTGCCATGCCATTCTAGTCACCAGCACATTCCACACCACAGCAAGACCGTATTTATTTTTGTGTGCTAAATGCTGTAGCAAGGTTAGTTCACAAATCAATAAATGAGTTGAGATTCAATATTTAAGGGAATTTTGACTGGAACAAAAGCTACGGTGAAAGTTGAGACTGTAACAACCTCGACAGTGTCCCTTTAAATTACACTTAATAAATACCAGGGAGCTGAAGTGTTGTGTGGTTGTGCATATATTTGTAACAAATGGTTGCACAAATATTTGGCTCCTAATGATGAACTAACTGGTATGACATTTGCCAGGGAAAATTAATTACTTTAACGTGTGTTGTATAAAATATGAGATAATCATGTAATGTATGTGTGTGCTGTAGAGTGTTGCTGAGTGACTAAGTTATTACCAAAGGAAATTTACAAGAAATAAACAAGAAACACTCAGAGATGCTGTAAATGTCATGCTATGCTCAAGGGCCTTTTGCGGCTGAATAATTTTTATGTGGATGAGGAGGACAGGATCATGCTGTGAAACATCAAGTTAGAATGAGTTAATCTTTGTATTTGCACATAATTTTATTCTTATTTAATGTAGCTGTGATGTTTCTGTTTCAAATTGTAGGGACAGTTCACAGTGAAGATGACAAGATCGAATCAGACTGAACTGAGTGATCCAGCGTGATCTCAGCATCAAATTTTAAGCGGTCTGTGTTCAAGAAGAAGAGCTGCCTATTAAAGAAATGGGAAATAAAGTGGTCCTGATAGTCAAGTCATGGCTGCTGGTTTGGGCAAAATTTTACTGCCTAATTTATGTGACTTTTTGGAAGGGTGAAGTAATCTCCCTTAGAGGTCTTGCCCGTGAAGAGGCACTTACTGCTCTGTGCAGCTCTGGTGTCTCACAAGCAGGGAAGGGTCAGCCACTGCCAGGGCTCTGCCCTCCCCTCCCGCCAGGACACTCTGCAGGGTCTGCACAGGCTGTAGGCAGCAGGGAGAAATGGAAAGCAGTGAACTGAGCTGGAGAAATAGGAACTGGCAAGGGAAAAGCAGATACACACATCCCTTCTCAGACAAAGAGTGTGGAGCGTGATAAACCTGATCTCTGAACGGCAGCAGGAAATGATGCGGTAAAAAATCACATCCATTACATTCTGCCTCTTCCCCCTAACTAAGAAATTCAGAGAGAGGAGACTCACTCTTGAGCAGAGAGCAGAGTCATTTTTAAAAAATAAAGTCAACAAAGAAACAGAGCTAATTGGTTTGAGGGGGTCTTTTACCACCCTCATGGTTCTGAGGGACATGGAAAAGTAGGGCACAGCCCTTGGTGAGTGTCACCAGCATTTTGCCAGGCAGCAGTACAGAAAGCAGCTTCCCAGATGGGGATCCTGGAGCCCTGGAGTTCCTACCATGGGAGAGGAACAACTCGGGAGTGTGCAAGTGGAGGATGATGCTGGTGAGAGAGTTACAGGATTTGTAAGCCTCAGGGAATGCGGGGAAGATAACGTCAACCTCAAGGCAAAGGACTTGAAGGCAGCAGACTTAATACAGAGGATAAATTCCTTTGGGAATCAAATCCATGGAAGAAAAGAGTTCCAGAATGATCTGATGGTTCATTAACAATAAAAATAAATAAATAAACAAAATACTGTAGCAGCAGAATCTCAAAATATCCCAGTGTGTGGAAACAATAGAAAATGCAGTAGGAGATACCTATGAAATCACAAGCTCTTCTATGATCTCAAGTGCAAGAAGGGAGAGTACAGAACATAGAAACTAGGTCAAATATCTAAAAATGAATGGAAAAAAAAGAAAAAAACTCAGCATGAGCATACAGAGACAAAATCGGAAAGTCTAAAGCACAAAATAAAATACTTTTCCTATTCTTTGCTTATACTAATAAGGCATTCTAAGGGTATTTTTTTACAGTAACAAAAAGGGAAAACAAGGGAAGAATTACTCCATGGGTAGGAAAATCAGCAGATGATGCTGAGAAGCACAGAAACCTTAGTGCCTTTTTTAAAGAAGACTAGAAGGGGACAAATATAGTGCTTCTGTTAAAAGCCGAGGCAGGGAGTTGTGGAGTCAGGGAATTAGAAACCATCACCACCTCTGTGATTCCTGACAAAAAACCTAAACCAATCAGGTGATTTATAATTCCATGCGGTCTAAAAATTAGATGAGGCTTGATATGATTTGCCTTTTTGCAAATCCACCAAGTTTCCTTTTATGACAAGGAAAAACAGGTGGTGTAGGTACAAGAGAAACAATGCGGGCCACACACAAGGATGGGTGCGTGGGTGTGTGCTGGGGGCCAAGGGGGCACTGGGCAGACAAATAGGTTTGGAGAGAGCTTTCAAACAGACAAAATGTGAGATCCTCTCTGTCTCCTGTTGCCAGTGCTTATGCAGGTGCCTATGCTGGAGACTGTGGGGTCTGGAGCAGCTGTAAAATACAGGGACCACCTGGGTTGAAGGGAGCTGGGGAGGGAGAGAGGTGAGTGGTGGGTGTGCTCTCACAGCTGGGAGCAATTGTGGCCTTTTTAAAAGAGCATGTGCAGTGGGTGAAGGAGGATCAGGGTTGGTGAGGTTGTTTGTTGGGTGGCTGTGAGCAGCCTGTGTTTCTAAGTCAAACAGCAGGAAATGGTGTGGCCAAGGAAAGGATTCCAGAAGCTTTACAGTTAAGAGGGAGACATCCTCCCCAGCACTGACAGCATTTTGATGTGGTTCTGCATCCTGGATGGTTGGGCCAATGCTTTAAGGAGATTAGCAAATGTGGGGGAAGATACTTCAAACCTTGGGCTTTCTTGCATTTAGTATCTGGAACTGTGATTCTTTATCTGTGTTTAAAGGCTGTGGTGGATAAGACATGAGGAAAAGTGATCCAGTTGCACCAGAAAAGTGCTCTAATGGTGAGGATGGTGAAGAAGAGCATCACACCCCCCTGAGCAGCCTCATCTTCCCGTGCTTGTAACAACAGGTTAGAGAGATTTCTGCCAGGTACAGCTGACCCACCCCAGGTCAGTGGGATGTTGTAAATGAGTATATGCACTGTTTCTCACCCAGGATATTTTGGTGTGTCTCTGCAGTAGTGGCCTGGCTGGAACCTCACTGGAAAAGGGAGGGGATAGGTAGCCTTTCACTCATGGCAATCAGTCTCATCATTTGCCCCAAGGTGCACATTCAGGCTTGTCCCTGTGGTCCCTTTTCCTTCTGCACAGCTGGCAACTGCATTCTCACTCAGACATGACTGAGGAGATCACAGGTAATGATCCAGAGGGTGGGATATTTTGTCTTTGGAGGTAGCTAGGCCAGAGCCCTCAGGGAGAAACACAAAAGCTGAGTGAGGGGGTAACCAGTGATTAAAATTGCTTGTTGGTGAAAGAAGAGTAAGTAAGAAAATCTATCTTCTGCATTAAGTGAAGTCATAACCTGAAGTGCAGCAACCCAAGCCCCAGGGCTGCTTGTGTTTCAGCCCTTCCAGCACAGCTGCTGGCTGTCCCATCAGCTGAGGAGAGAATGACATTTTCTTTAATCCTGCAAGGCTGTCAAGGTAGTGAAGCTTCATCCCCTCATTGAGTGGAACAGCCTTCCTCTCTTCTCATCCCCTGCCTCTCAGAGTCACTGGGGGTTTTGCTGTCTTACTAGTAGAAATTCAGAAGTGCCAGGCCTACATGCCCTTGGCTTCCTTAGCTTGTACAGTTCTGATTGCTCCCTGGGTAAATCAGCTTCCTCAGTTTTCATTTGGGTTTTTTTTTCCCCAGCTTCTCTCACAATTTTCATTAATCATGCCTTACATTTCTGTGTCTTAATAGAAAAAGGCTTGCCTCTCTTTTAAGGGAGAAAACCTGGGTGTTCTGAAGGTTGCTGGGGAGCAGTCACCTACCATGAGATCCTTGAAATACCTCCTAGGAGAGAGCCAGAGCTCGTTCCTGTCTGCAGAGAGATCTGAGTAAGCTCCTTAAGCTAAATCAGCTCTTCTGAGCAGGTCTCTGCAGAGCATTAGACTGACCAGAGCCAGGTCCAGTATTCCAGGGGAATCGCTAAACCTTAATGGCACTGAGATGTCATAATATTGAACCTATTTTCTACCTCACTCCAAATGTCCCCCAACATCCTGTTTGTGATTTGACCACTGGTTTACATTGAGCTTCCAGGTGAGTTTTCCAGTCTTTCCCTGACTTTGCTGTCTGTGATTTAGGACCAAGCACTGTGCAGAGGACTTCAGGTCACTCCATCTGCTGGGCATGATTTTGCATAGACGAGAACCAGCACAGCTTTATTGTCCAGCTGCCTTCATGCTCGGACTGGACAAAACTTCTGGGAATTCTTTTCTCTCCGTTGGCTCAGCCTAAGCTAGATAACTTTGTGTCACCTTCAAATGTTGCTCCCCCACCTCTTTTCTAGATCACAGCAAGATACCACTCGTTGTTTTATACAATTCATTGGCATATTAATATTAATACAGGATCTAAAAAAAAAAATAAAAGACTGAAAAAATGTTTCAGTTACAAATACAGCAGATGCCAGGATTAAAGGTTCTTATGTCACTGTGATTTAAATCCCTCTGTGCAACAATACAGATTTTAGTCATGGGTATATAGGGGCATTCCTAGATTATGTTTTCCAGTGCTGCATGATTCTCATCATTAGGAAGTTTTCTGTATTCCCTATCCTAAATCTTCTTTACTTCAAAGCTGATTTGTTCTTGTCCTTGTTTTGATGGACATGATGAGTGGTTGATGATAATCCTCTTTATAACAACCTTGTACCTACTGGAAGACTGGGAGACAGATTTTCTGAGAACCTGATTTTGGCTTTAAAATAACTCTTCCAAATTATTTTGCTTTTGTACCACTTGGCCACAAAATAGGCAGTTTTCATAAAAGAAAGAGACAGGAATGACCATTTGAAAACCATCTCTATCCCTCTGCAAACAAAGGTTTTAGTCCTTTGGGAGGTGACCTGTCAGACATTAAATTGATATTCTTATTTATCAGTGTTGTGTGAAGTCTGTTAATTCTTTTAGTGAGATAAAGGTTTGCAGTTTTGTTCCAACAAAAATGTTTGGAGACTTTAACTGACTGGTGCCTCTGATCCCTGATTGAACTTGCAGTGGCCTAAGTCACTGATTGCTGAGCCAAGGAGAGCTACATTAGGTAATCTGGGTAATAACACAATAGACTTCCTACTTCTTACAATGCTGGAGATTAGGAAAAGTGGTGCAGATAATCAACAAAACCAAAATATACTGATTTTGGGAGTCACTCAGGAGCATTTTCTCATTGGGGTGGGACTGATGCTGCCACTTCAGCTGTGTGTGTTTGGCTCTGGGTGTGTCTTCTCTCCAGAAAGAAACTTGCACAAAACTCAAATTGCCTTCTGTGGAAAATGGAGCCTGTTTTTCAAGGAGCAGGAGCCCTTTCTGAAACCCGGGATCAGTCAGCACTGCTGCTCATCCATGAGAAGTGCTGGCAGCCTTGGGAAGTCCACACAACACCTGTGGATACCTCACACCACCATTCCAGTTTAGATAACGGATCTGGGGGGATCAAGTCCATCACTGCTCATTGTCTTGAAGGGGATCAAGGAAGAAGCAAGGAGAAATCAAGACTGTATGCATCTCCCAGTGCTGAGCAGGCTGGAGGAAACCCAACCCCAAAACTGAGAATAATACGTGTTGCACAGGAATGGTATCACTTTTAGCAATTTGAAGAAACACTTGTGCTTCTATTTCACTCAGAAAACTCTAGTTTTCCGTGTCATATAGCTCCTTGGCAGCAGCAAAAGTGATGGGTGACAGCTGTGGGCACTGCCTTGTCACCCCCAAGTCAACAGGAACTGGAGCAATGCCCATCTGCGTGACCTGAGGAGCAAAGCATGGTTTTACAGGATTGGTTGTCTTTCCCAAAACACCCACACCACAACACAAGCAGTGCAGTGCTCTTCTCCCTGTCTCTGTAGCCTCTCTCCCCAGAGAGTTCAGCTGCCTGTGTGCCAAGGACCCAAGGCACAGCTCTGGCACAGCACAGCTGTGTAACCTCAAGTCAGGCCCTGAGAAAGCCCCCAGAAAGTCACTGCACAGATTAGAGGGGTACAATTACAGTCAGAGGTGGGAAAGCTGAGACAGGTTTGGGGTTGAGCTCGAGAATTCAAGAGGGAAAACACCTGCAGGGAAACATGTAGAATCCTTTAAAATAACAGCAACAAAAAAAGAGGTGAGGATGTTTGGGGACTGGTCAGAACTTAGGGATGATCAGGTGGTGTTTTTGATGGTACCTCCATCTGCACAGGCGTAACCAACTTTTTAGGGATGCCTTTTGTCCCTTGAGATAAAGGTGCATGAGCTGCTTTGAGCTCCTGATGTCCCTGCCAGCCTCAGGGGTTCTGTCCCACACATGGAGAGAAGCTGCTGCAAAACACCAGGGGTATGGCTGTGTCCTGTCCATGTTCCCTGGCGTGGAAAGGCAGGAATTAACTCTGACGGCTCGAGGTGAAGCAAGGACTCAGGTGGGTCACAGTGCACAAACCCCAGGGGATGGTGCCTGCTGGGCACACACCTGGGCACTCACAGCCGCTCACTGGCTCCCTTACCAGATCTTCTGGCCTTCAGCAGGATAACTCCAGATGGACTCAGCTACGCGTTTATTTTTCCTGAAACTCAACCAAGGATGAGCTTGGACACCCAACCTGGCACAGCAGCAGGCGCCAAGCACAGCAGAGGCCGTGTGGGAGGATGAGCTGGTGTCCGTGGGGAGCTGAGGAGGAGGGGAGCAGGACAGGGCCTTGCCCAAGGGTCAGCTCTGGGTGTCCTCTCAAGGGTGGCCTTGGCAGCTCTGTGGCCTCTGCAGGCAGCTGCACTTTGGTCCCACCAGGTCCCCCAGCCTTGGGACCCACGTGAGGCCTGCGGGATCTGTGAGGGTGTGTTGGCCACCCTGCAGGGATGATCGTGTCCCACCGACACCTGGCTGGGATTTGGGCCTGCACAAGCCCCGGAGAGAAGCCCCTCAGGCACAAGCTGTGTCAGTGCACTGGGCAGGGTGGCCGCTGTAGATGGGGAAGGCCTTTGTGTCCCTGAACGCTCCTCTCATTTTCGCAGTGGTGATTATTCCACACAGGCTGCTGTTCCCACAGCTCCTGCCTCACTGGTTGCCTCTGGCCAGCCCAGTCAGAGGCATGCTGTTGGTACTGAGCACTGTGGAAGCACTCTGGGAAGCATCTTTTCCACCCTTTCTTTGGCATCTTCTGGCGACTGATTCCTCCTGCCAGCTGGAGGTGGACTGGTTTATCCAAACACTTTCTGCAGAGGCTGCTCCCCTCAAAAGGTTCAGATTTTTCCACCCCATTTCCTTATTTCCTTTTTTTTTCCCCTTGAGCAGAGGTCCCTGTGGTGCTCCCCAAGGAGGGAACTAAATGCAGCTGTAGGAGAAGGTAAATGAAACACCCTCTGCAGCTTGTGACCTTCCCTCTGCCTGGTCTCATTCCTTCAGCCCTTTTTCATCTCAGGCTGCTCCAGGCTGGGAGCAGGATGAGTCTGGGCTGTCAGTCCATACCCTGTCACCCCCACCATGGGCAGCCCCCACAGCTCCAGCCCCTGGGATGGATGGGGATAACAAGATCTTGCTCCTCTGGGCAACACAGGATTCAACCGGCCCAACACCAAGCAGAGAAGTTTGCCTGTTTTTGTTTTGTTTTGTTTTGTTTTGTTTTGTTTTGTTTTGTTTTGTTTTGTTTTGTTTTGTTTTGTTTTGTTTTGTTTCGTTTCGTTTTGTTTCGTTTTGTTTTATTTTATTGGCAGCAGTTAAACCATATTATAAAGGAATCATGTTTCTTTCTAAAATGCATCAAGCAGTACAAAGGTGTGGAGACCAAAAGGAGGTGTGTGTAGGTATAGCATATGAAGGATTTGTATTCTTCTCCCTTCTTATTCAACCTGTGGATGAGAAACAGCATAGTTCACATATTTACAGAGCTTTGCAAAAAGTTACCAGTTCCTTCCTCTCTAATATATATTAGTGTAGGGAAAAACACCATTTGAAATTGTAGAAATGTCAAAAAACTCTTTGGAAAAGTAAATCATAAGCATACTGTTGCTCTTCTCCTATTGACAAGAAAGGATTTGCACTGAGAAATCCTATTAATAGAGATTATTTGCATAAATCTTTTGTGCAGCAGACTCCAAATCATTTGTATTATTTACTTCTCCTGTGGCATGTATGTTAAAATGATGTCTTTTTAATAATATATTCATGTTGCCACTTACAAACCTACACAGCCGTGACTCACCAGTGTCTAGTTTCCCCTGAGGTCAAGTGCAGTCAAGCTTAGAGATCTGTAAATGCCCAAACTTCATTAAACACTCACCAGTCCTCAGTAATTCCCATTCCAGTAAGTTATCACAACTGTCCCACAAAAGCTTTCCAGCATCTCCCACTCCCTTTACAATCCTAGGATGTGATTTATTACTCCAGTCTGGGTGCTCTGAGAACTTTTTAATAGTACTAATTGCCTTATTACCCACTCCAGTGCGAGAGTAAAACCTTTTGACATTTTCCTTCCTTCCCTGAGGAAAACAAATCCCTGTTCCTGGGATATTGCCTTCTGCTGCCTTTGTGATTACTGGGGCGAGGAATTCCTTCAGGCCCTTTGCCTTATCAGCCTCATCTGTCACCAACTTTCCATTCCCATCTCTCTTGGTGCTCCCTAATCACTTTGCATCTTCTGTTATTCTGTGTTATTTTTTTTCCTCTTCCCTTTTTACTTGCAGTGTCAATCTTAATCACATATTCTATTCCTTATTTTCTATCTATGTATTTTTTTCACATCAGGCTCTGTGATACTTACCTTGCCCCAGTTTACTATTTTTAAATTAGTGTAGGAGTGCCTATTGAAAATAGAGAAAGAAATGCATTTTTCTGTTCCATATTTAAGAATTTGCTGCAACAGCTCCAAGCAAACCACACACATACATAAATTCCTGTGTGTCAGCTACCAGAGGATCTTAATTCTCTGAAAGCAAATCTAGTATCACCAAAAAAAAAAAAAATATGGCATTTTCAATTTCCAATGCTGATATAATAAATAAATTTGCTTTTTTCTTTTTTTAAGTGAAAACCTGGAATTAATTGCAGCGCCACACCCCCTCAGCATCTGTTTTTCCTGCTCAGTGTGAACTGCAAGAAGAGAGCAGCCACAGAAAGCATTTCTGTTGCATGTTCAGATGTGAAGGAGCACAAGGCTAAACCCAGGAGAAGGATAGAGGAGCTGGGTGGGATAGTAACACCTGATGTTCACAGTGGAGGGGAGCACTGGAGTTTTCTGCTCACAGCAGGATGGTTGGGCACCAACCAGTGCTGTCAGGTCAGCTTTGTTCATCTAAATCCTGTAAATTCCTGAGGCGGGAGCATCTACAGCCACCCTGGGTGCGTGATCTGCCCCGCTGCTGCACCACCCTCCTGCTGGAAGATCTTTTCCTAATGTCCAGTGTGACCTTCCCAAGCCATGACTTGTGGCTGCTGCCCCTTGTTGGGAAGGGTTTGGCTCCATCACCTTTGTGACTCCCCTTCAGGTGGCTGTAGCTGCCTTAGATTCACCCTCAGCTTTCGCTTCCCCCAGGCTGAACAACCTCAGCTCCCCTTGTAGCCCTGATGATTTAGACCCCCCATCAGCTTAGGTGTTTTTCTCTGGACCCTTTCTTCTTTCTCAACACCCCTCTTGAACTGGGGGGCCCAAAAGCAGTCATGGTATTCCAGGTGAGGTCCCACCAGGGCTGAGTACAGACAGGCAGATAAAGAATTTCCATAATTGCTGACCACGCTGGTCCTAAGGCACCTCAGCCTGTGTCTTCTGTCATGTGCAGTGACTGCAGCGTTCCTTCAAATTCAATTTGAGGTCCACCATAACTCCCAGGCCTTCCCCAGCAGAGCTGCTACTCCTGCAATCCCTGCCTATGGGGTTTGAAAGGCCAAGGAAATTGGGATTGTTCAGCTTGGAAAAGAGAAGGCTTTGGGGTGACCTAATTGTGGCGTTTCAGTACCTGAAGGAGGCCTATGGAAAAGCTTGAGAGAGACTGTTTGCAAGGGCTTGGAGTGAGAGGACATGGGGCAATGGCTTCAAACTGACAGAGAGCAGGTTTAGATCAGATATTAGAAGGATTCTTTGCTGTGGGGGTGGTGAGGCCCTGGCACAGGTTGCCCAGAGAAGCCGTGGCTGCCCCATCCCTGGAAGTGTTCAAGGCCAGGTTGGATGGGGCTCTGAGCACCCTGGGATGGTGGAAGGTGTCCCTGCCCAAGGCAGGGGTTTGGAACGAGATGATCTTTAAGATCCCCTCCACCTCAAACCATCCAGTGAGTCTGTGATTTGCAGTAAGGCAGATTTGCCACAGAACATTGACATGAGCAGGATACAGGGAACTCTGCTTGACATCCACATTCACACAGACAAATTCCTCTTCTTGTGCCTTACCCTTAACTCCCCCACAGTGAGCAGCCCTTGGCTTCCTGATTCTGTGCAGACTACCTGAGGGTCTCAAAGCCTAACCAGAGGCTCCTGTAATAACATAAAAAGAGGAAAAACGTGTGCATCCCTTCTAGTGTTTGTTCTACCTTTGCTTTCACATACAAACTGGTGAGTAACTGAGGCACATGCTTGACTGTACTTGCACAGGCAGCCTCAAAACTAATCTCCTAAAGAAGCCCGCATTCAATTCAGCTTTTAAGTTTGGAGACTAGATATCATACGTCATATAACATATTTATATTCTATATAAATAGAAAAAAATATTATTGATGTTGTAGAAAGGTATTTTCTCAATGTTTTTTAACAATCATAGACTGTCATAAGAGCATTAAGAATACAGACTCCCTGATTGCTGTTAATTTTCCTTCCTCCTCTTTACTGGCCCAAGTGGATTTTGAAATAATATTTGGCAACACTTAATTTTCAAACATTCCCTTCACACATCTGTAGGGTTTTCTTACATTTACAGTTTCATTCAGATGTATTTTGGCTTAGATTTCTGTCTCAGCAACATGTAGGCTATCAAGGCATTTTGATTATCTCACTGGAGAGGATTTGAAATCTGTAAATAAAAATCTGTAATTTGGCTGCAGTATAAGTTTGGTATCTGTTAAGCACACAAAAAACCAAAAACCTTTACTTTGCCATTAATACTTCAAGAAAATAAGATGTTCAATTACAAATGATAGTAGATATATTGGTCCTTAATTCTCCATGTCCCATGAGTGCCTATGGCAAGTGTTTGAGAGCCTCTTGTTGAGATCAAAGTTCAAATTATCTATATTAAATGGGAATCATATTGTTCAATACTCAATTCTCTTTGTGGATTAACATTTTCTGTTAAGAATTTTTTTTAATATATGGTCCACATGTGCAGAAATGGGGTTTTTTACAGCTTAGGGCTACAAGGATTTGATTGCGTGGGGTTCGATGGTGAAACCAAAAAGCCCTTATCAAGGACTGAATGTATAACAATATATTCCAGTTCCCAGGCAGGCATCCTACCAAACGGGCAGCAAAATATCCTGGCTGTAAGCTGCTTTCCATTCTTCCCACTGGAGCATTTCCACCTCAAGCAGCACATTCAACTATTCACCAATGACTTCAGGTAAATTTTGAGGTGACCAGACCCAAGTTCCTGTCCGTGTTCCATGAACGCTGAGATACATCCATGCCACAGAGTGTGTCAGTAGCAGAGACCAAAGTTATCTCGTGCCAAAATACCATATGATTTGGAAGGTAAGGTACTGGTCTAGGAAGCAGGAGAGGTTTCCCAGGAAAAGGTAACAGAATATGGTCTCCAGCTCCCCTGAGTTAAGCCAGAGGCATTAGCTATTGGGAAGTCCCACAGCTGAGCTGACTTGTGGGATTTATTCCCCACCTCACCTCATTTTGAAGCATTGCATTTCCTCTGTTTCATAGCTCAGTGTATGCTGTGGTGCTCTGTTCCAGGGAGCTGTGGGAAAAATGGAAGGCAGGGTAAACTAAAGCAGAGAGGAAGGAACATGGAGTGCTCTGAGGAACTAGGGACAAGAGAAGAAGGTGAAGAAGGCAGAAGACCTCTGAGTGTGGAATCCATGAGCTAGGCAAATTTGTACCACTACACTGGTTAACCCAAGCTATAAATTTGAGCCAGCCTGGGTCCAGCAAGATTTCCTAGTCCAAGCCTGGCAGCAGTTGTGCTGGAGTTGGCTGTGCTGTGTCCAGCACAGGCTGTGAGCACAAAATCCCATATTACACCTCTGTCCTGCAGCACTCCGATTTAGATGCCTCCGATCTTCAATGTGGGACCAAACACAATCAAGGGTTCAGGATGGGCTGTATCAGCACCAGATGTTTTGTGCACACTCAGCCCACAGTTATCTTAATTAAAATTGGCTTCCGGTCTCACAGGTCCTGATGAATGTCAGCTGACTCACTTCCCAAACTGCCCCAAAATACGAAACACCAGCTCTTCCACGTGTCCCAGTGCTGGGACATCACCACGCTGCATCAGACCTGCTTCCCGATCCAACAACGGAGGATGGCACCTCCTTCCCGTGGGAGATTTGACTCTTGTTCTCCCCCACCACTCACCCAGCCCACACACAGTCCGAGGGTGAATAAAACTCTTTTTTTTTTGTGCCCAATCTCCCTTCCAAAATGTCACATTGTTCTAGTTGTGCTGAGTTTGGGTGAACATTATCTTTTTCCACTGTCACCTACAGACCCCAGGCAGCTGCAGGCTATAGAAGTTTTATTTTTAAAGTAATTCTTTGAGATTTCCAGCAATTTTCAAAAGGTTAGGAGGAAGTATTACCGATACTTTTTCACATTAATCTATGCACTGTAATTTAGGGAATATGCACAGGCAGAATTACTGAATTACAGTCCTGACTCCTGCATTTTACTCTGTTTGCATTCCCCCTTTTTAAGCCCTCATGACAAATGCACTTGAATCTGGGAGGCAGCTCTATCTTTTAACTACAACGTTTTAATTTTCAGTCTGGCTACTGAAGCAGAAACAGCCTTCAAAGTTTTAGCCAAATTCTGGCCTTTTAAAATTCAGTAATAAGATCACACTGGCATCTTATTTTAAATTAAAACTGCCCAATGCTGCTTTAACTAAAAAGAAATAATTTCAGGAAATTGATTATCCCATTAAGGTAATAGAAAACAAATAGATGATTTATTAGCAATCTCTCCTCAAATGCACTATTTAATAAGCTCTCAAAAGCTGTTCACTAGAGGGATATATGCCATGCCTTCCTCAATCATTATCTTGGCATTCAACTTCAAAAAGTGTCTGCTAACACTATTTGAGGGGAAAAAACTCCAAAAGCCTGTAGAAGGAAAAGCTAGGAACAGCTGGAATGTTATCATGAACTGCACCAAACAATATTAACCATGGCCAGAGAAACCTAAAGTGGGTTTTCTCCCATCTTTAGATATAACTGAGACTCTTGCAATGTTGCCCCATCTTTCCCTGAAGGGAGGCTCTTCCTTAGTCTCAGTAGCACAGAGTGGAAATTAATTCCATGGACCCACTGGGCATTATGGAAAGCTGCTTCCCACTGCTAGGTCCATGTTTTCCACCTTTAAGTTCTTCAGCTACACAATAAAAACTATAGAAATGTTGGGTCAGCCTCTCATTAATTTAAGTATTTCTAACACCTTTCTTCTTGATCAGTTTTCTAAAACTGATTTCCCCATCCCCCCCAAAATGCTCTTCAAAAATTTTTATGCCATGTTTTTTTTTTAGAATCATGGAGTCATAGAATGGTTTAGGTTGGAAGAGAATTTAAAGATCATCCAGTTCCAACCCCCTGCCATGGACAGGGGCACTTTCCACTATCCCAGGTTGCTCCAAGCCCCATCCAACCTGACCTTGAACTCTTCCAGGGATGGGGCAGCTTCTCTTGAGCAACCTGTGCCAGTGCCTCCCCACCCCTTCTCCTCTGAATCTTCATAGCCTGGCTTATTTTTTGTCAGAGAGGGCAACAGTAACTGTGAAATCATCACAGAGAAGACTTTATCCCCAGAAACCAAATATTCCTGTTACACTCCATTCTGATCCCAATGCCATCAACATCCATTTTTGTAACTGCACCTTTACAGAGCATTCCCTCACACAGTGACAGGTGAGACTGGTCTGAGCTGGCACATAAAAAATCTCAGGTATCTGCAGGAAAAGCTGCACTTACCTTGATCCTTTACCAAAGCTGTCATTCCATCATCTCCTCACCCTGCCAGCTTACCTGGAGCTGCTGGCAGCATCCCCTCCGCCTCACCAGCCCAAGGAACTGCATCACCAAGTCCTGCTGTGCCAGCAGCCATTCTCCTTTTCCAGTCACGAGTCCAGGATTTTAAGCCAATCCCAGTACAAACCATCGGTGTTCACCTTTTCAGTAACACCTTTTCTCCTCGCCTTTTTAGTCCCTCAGACAGTTTTACACATACAACATTATGTCTCTTATTCCAAAGGCTTAAAAAAAATAAATCAGCAAATAAATCTAATTCAAAAAATAAAACTATAGAACCCTCAAGTGTATTTCAATCAATTCTTGATTCATTGACTGAAAATCTCAGATGATGGCAACAGAATAGCAGAACAACTTTCTCCTGCAGAAATCAGTCTTGCATACTATTATATACTTTTGGTTTTAATTTTAACAGTGAAGGGTATTCCTTGGTCACACGAGCACCCTTTTTAGCAAGCTCACTAAAAGATGCTCCTTTGAAATCCTTCCACAAAGTACACCAAAAATGCACATTTACAGGTTCATGGTACTGAAGTGGTCACTTCATCTCCAAAGCCCTTCAGGACACCCAGCTCATTCCAGTCAGGGTGACTCACAGCAGTTGGCTTCAGTACCCTTCGGACATGCCAAAAACCCATGAGCTTCATCAGCAGAAAAGAGCTGACTGGTTGGTTACCTTCCCATTGTTCTTTGGGCTGAACACCATGGCAAAGGCTTTCACATTTTAGCATTTTCATCTTTTTCTCTAAATCTCAGATAACCCAGCGGGCACATTCCTCCATGGGCTTCCTATTTCCAATAAACTGCAACTGTGCTTATATAATTTCAGATATTCACTTTAAAACTAAATATTTAGGATTCATGGCCATTCATGTACCTTGGCTTTGGTTTGTGAGGTGTGTGTGTGTGTGTCAAGATTTATTTTCCAAAGCCTTACCCAGGCTTGATGAAACCCTTAAAGCTCAGAGGTATGCAGGACATGCTTCACACCTTACTCACCTTGGCCACAAGCACACCACAAACACGAGGTCAACAAGTAAAAAACCCCTCTGAACCCAGAGATGCACAAATCTAAATATTTTGAAGGTTAATATGTCCAACATCCCATGTCCTGTGCATCCCAAGCTCAAACCCATCCATCCATCTGCTGCTAATGAATCACTACTGCTGTTCACACAAAGGAACAGGAACCCAGCAGAACCCTGATGGGAGAGATTCCAGTTCACATTCACCTGCTGCCACAGTAAAAACCAGAGAAATTGGGACAGAGCAAACTTCCTTGGGCAGAAATTTCTGAAAGGTTCACAAGTTTGAAATGCAGAAAAATGCACTGAGTGTTTGTTTGATTCTCAGCTTCTTTAGAATAACTTAGAAACAAATCACTAAAACCACTTTAAAAACCTGTCTGGGCCAACACCAGCACCAGGTCCCTGCAGGCTATAATTGAGACCCTTTGTTATTTTCTCTGTACACAAAGGCGAGAGTCAAAGTTAATTTTCACCTTTAATAAGCTCATGATTCTTTGTTATTTAATACTCTGTAAAAAGGTATTACAGATTGATCATTATTGCAGTGACTTCTAAAGAAGATGGACAGCCAGGAGGCTGAAACTACAATATCATATACAGTATGTAGTCATAGATACTACCTACTACAGCAGGAAGAAAAATACTTTTTAAATAAACAATATTTAACTGAAAACAAAGAAATGGAGCTTTCATTCTTATAGTATGGTTACATAGCTATATTCCAAGAATAACATTTTAAAAAATGCTAGATCTTGAAAGGCCATAGATAAAAAGAGTCATGATGAGGATGAACCAGTTTTGCCCAGAAATGCTATAATGAGCACACTGCACAGTTTTTCAGCAAATCCTAGTTTTGCCAAGCTTCAAGAGGCAAAAGCCTGAAATGTAAAAGCTCCCAAGTTGTCTAGCTAGTCCACTTGTCTTGCTCTGGCAGGCCCAGTGACCCACACTGCTTGCAGACAGCGTGTCACCACAACTGTTCTTCGCCAACACGGATCCCATCAGGAAGAGATGTTCGGGTCCTTACGATGCCAGCCCCAACAAAAAGCCTCCAACAAACCCACTGGACACCACGATGTTCTGTTTGATAAATTCTGTTGACTGAGAAGAAAAATTATATTCATGAAGTTAATTGTGTCTGACTTTATTAATTAATACTTATCACAACTTCCTGGAAACAAGAACACTAAAATTGTGGAGAAGGGTGCAGGGGGAAGCAACGTGTCTAAAACCATATAAAAATAGGTGGCACCAGTGGAGTGCAAACTGACTCTCAGCTGTCTTTAACAATATATTTAAAATACAGTGAGCCTTTTAAAAGTCAAAATACAGAGGAGTCGTTACAGCAATTTCATGCCAATACCACTCTTGTTTTGATTAAAACAAGACAGATGTTTTACGAACTACCTTGACAAAAAAAAGCATGAGCGCCACCATGACTTCAATTGCAATCACATCATAAAGGTTTTAAAAAAATACTGGTTTTTGGAAGAGTGGATCATTGGAAAATAAATACACTTCACTCCATTATGAGCCAGTTTCCTAACAACTTAATCCTAGAAAAAAACACTTATGTATGATGACATGGGTACAGAGTATTTAATGAAGTAGCAGCCCAGAGTATAACACCTTTTATCAAATGTGCCATTTCATAAATCCTCTGCTTCAAACACTTCAGATTGGCAACTAACACACAGTTACAAGAATGTCACATAATGTGAGAGGAAAAAAAACCAAAGGAAAACCAAAAACCCCATCCTGTCCCACCCATTTCTACAGGGCAATGGAGAAGGGGAGGTTAAGCTATTTGAGGCACAGAAGATGCAAGAAAACCCTCCCTCCTGAACTTTCAGTTCATATTCACATTAAAATTTAAGGTAGTTTTTATCAACCTATGTGCAACTCCACACAGGTTAAAACCTGAGATGACAAAACTCATTAATTACAGAGCACTAGTGTGGCTGCTGTTTCACTGTCTGCAGGACATTCCCTGTCAGGATTCTCAGTTATTCAGAATGAAACTTAGATTGCATGCATGGAACGTGCAAATATGTAAAAATAGGCTCTAAAAAAACCCTAAAAACCACAAAATTGATTAAATGGAAGTCTTCAACTGACAGGGTGCAACAGCCCCAAGTGACACTGATCAGTATCACAGCTACCTCTTCTCAATATAGCAGGCAACGGGCAGATTCTGCAGACAGATATTCTCCAAAATGTATAATAATGAGATAAAATCACAACTCCTGTTACAAAGTAGCTATAGCTTTTCTGCAGAAAAGTCATTCCGGTCCAGACAAGTAATTGTATTATCAGCAGTCGAAGAAGATTTGGGTTTTGTCTTTGCAGTTACTGTGTTTTAACCACACCACCCTGAACTTTTATACCATGTCATGACCTTATTGGCTTTGTCACTCAGCAAGAACAAGTCTGTGTGTCAACTTTAACAGTGACCAAACCAGAAAACTGAATGAATAAAGACAACACAATCTGATAACTTTTAATATATTATAAAGCCAGACTATTTCTGATGCCTTCCAATTTTGCAGTTGCATTTTCAACTCATCATCGCCTGCAATGGAAGGTAAGAAAACCTGGCTGGTAGAAAACAGTTTATCACCTTAGACTCACCTCTTCAATTAGAGTGTTGATTTCGGGAGCTGCCTTATTTGCACGCTTTTTTAACTGTTTTTTTGCTTTGTTTACATCTTTTTCAACTCTCTTCCAGTCAACTTGTACATATCCACTATGACTAGCAATCTAGGAAAATAAAGGCAGTTAGTACAGCTGTAACTCACATTTCATGAGTCAAAATACATTGTTTTAGTGCCCACAAAGTCACTTTTCTTATTTTTTCTCATTACAGATATAGGAAAAGACATAGTTCCAATTGCAGCAGGTTCTCTGCTTCAAACACTGATACTTTCCTCAGTGACAGCAGTTCAAATTAGAACAAGCAATGGCAAAGTTCAGTAGGCTCTTGTGAATTTTACCACTTCTCTGTTCTTTAGTTATAAAAGCTTTGCAATGATTTTCCTTCAGCATTTTCTGTAACTTTACTTGTAAGAAAAACATGTTCATAGGACAACAACGAAGAACTGTTTCATTTCAGCTTCTTTCAGAATTGTAGAATTCTGATCTGTGACAGAGTATGCAGGGCTAGTCAAGACGATCATTAGAAATACTGAGAACTCTTTATTTTATCCTACGCAATTTAAACTGTCCAACAAAAAAGAAGTACTCATTACAAGAGAATTCTCACAGCTTTTACAAAACCAGTAAGTAGAAAAATAACACAGACTGAGAACAGCACAAGTTCTGTAAAATGAGAAAAATGGGTAAGTTTGAGGAGCCTGGTTCATACAAATTTATACACAAACTCCCAAGTTTTTTAGCATGCCTAACCATCATCCCAAACCTTTGCCTTATTTTTGTTACTAATATTTGATTATTGCATGTTCTAGAGAACAGCTAAACAACTCATTATTTGGGGGGAAAAAAGAGAAAAAATCAATACTAAGGATTACTGCTTATTTTAACTGTTAGGACAAATAGATATAAACTACTCAATTTACATGTAAGTGATTGTTATATAAAAACTCTTTGTGAAGAGTGAGAATTCTCGGGTCCTTTTAAAGGTCACATGTGGGTGGGAAATCCACCCAATTTACCTAACAGCCTTCTATGCAAACTGTTCAGCTGGTAAACGTAAGTCACAGATAATGAACTTCTGTGGAACAGGTATTTAAATATACAATTTATTCGGTTTAGATTAAAAATAAATGCTTCACATCACTTACAGGCTCTGAAGTTTGACTTTCACATGGTTCTTTCTTCCAAATAACTGAAATTAGACCATCTAGCTTGTATTACAACTGCCACAGTAACTAAGCAACCTATTTCACCACAAACTGAGGATTTCATAATCCAGAAAAAAACCTAAAATTAAACAAGTGTCAGACAGATTTTGTTTGAACTCAAAATAAAGCTTCTAAAAGACCACCTATGCAAAAAAGTAAATTCCGGTTTCCAACTTTGCATAATTCAAAAAACCAATTAACTGGACAAATGCAAAATGAACTTATACTTTAAACTCTCTTTTACTTCATACCACAGAATGTAACAAATTAATTGACTTTGCCTGTCTATTGTAAAACCATTTATTCACACGGGCAGCAGTGCCAGGCAGGGACAGCTAATTAAGGGCTGTCTGTACAGTATGAAAGCAGGAAACCACTTTGAAAGCTGTACTGGTTGCACATCCAGTCACTGGATGACATACCAGGAAAAGAAAAATAGTTGCACATTGGGGCAATTGTTATTTTATGAATTTAACATAACCACAAGAATTTCAAAAAGGCCCAAGCATTGAATTGGTGCCTTCTCACTCACACAACTGAAAATTAAATGTGACTGATCTACGCAGTCCAACACAATGTAAGAAATGCTAATGTATTTGCTTGCTTGTAAAATGCAAATGGATCTTGGAAGAAACATTTCATTAAGACAACTTTAATTAGCTCAGTTATCCAGACAGCACAAAGATGAGGCAGAAGTTTTTAATTAAATTCTGTTTGTGACTACTGCAGAGCCTACACTTGCATGAAAACCAGACATCTTTTCTCCCTGAACTTAGTAGCCCTGAAATTAGAGATTCCACATTCTACTTTTGAGTGTTTATACAAGTCTATGAAACAAGCAACAGAGGGTAATGGTTTGAACATAAAATTTCTAACTGAGAAGAAAAAAACCCTGTACTTTGGCAGTGATAGAGCCTGTGTCGTATCTACTTTGGCTGCAACCCCATTAATTACATAATTTCATATATACGTGCAGAAATAATACCACTGAACTCAAATGCTGGAAAAACAGACTTCAATTTTTAGACTCTGATGCATCATAAAAAAACTACTTGCTTATAACAGTAAATTTACATAAATGCAAATTCTCAAAATCAACTAGTATTTTTAAACTCAGGCCATACAATAACAAAGTAAAATAACAGTACCCCATTATCATACCCATACTTGGATATATTAAGGAGTCATATAGGTCTATACATATTAATTGCATATATTATTAAAGAGACCTATGGGGGGGTGGATTTCTGGTTACAAAGGAATCTCTCTATATATGATAATGAAATAATAGATATATTATACACTTATCTGTATATATCATAGCTCATTATTTGTTCAAGACCTTCCAGAAGTGTGGAAAAAATAACAGAATTTTTTCAAAAAGGGAGTTGAAGAAATACATCAGTGCAGGAACACTAAAAATATGTGTACCTTTCTTCACATTAATCAAGGAAAACTGAGAATCTTCAAGGGCAGACTTCATTTTGGGGGTGATACTGGAGAGGCACACAGGTACTTTGTTATTGTGAAACACTGATAGGAGTAATGAGCAATTTATATTGGTAAATTTATATTGGTAAAATGAGACAAAGGAGTTTTAACTTCCTCGAGGCAAAATCTCTCACTCTAAAAGAGCCCAAGCAAGGCCAGAAGGCACAGGTGAGCTCCCTGTGCTCAGCTGCCTGTGCAGCGCACAGAAGCCGTGGGCATTTTGAGGTATTTTCTGCCATCGAGGAAGGTAACAACCCCCATCACGCTCAGCCAATTTCCAGAACAGATCTGACAAATCTCTAAGCACAACACACAAAGACAAGGAGGCACTGAGAAGCAACACAACACTTTCTGTAAGAGCTGAACTGCAGAGGTTGTACCCTCAGCCACCATGTGCAGGCACAGCTCTGCTGTCCCCACTGCTAGCACTGCAGGTTACAGAGGCACAGACACTCAGTCCCTCCACTTCACGTCAGAATCCGCCAGGAACTTGGCATTTCTTTATCAGGCCAACTTCCAACTCTCACTTGCTTTGGCTGTTCCATTGAATACTCTCTCTAAGTCTGTACACATTCATTGTCAAGTGGGATATTCAACATAAAACTGAATCCAACTCTTCCTCACTAAGCCCCCAGCTCCTGAAGCAGGTTGGTCTTTCCCTGGGAACATCACTGGGATGCCACACTGGGCTGGACTTACATGGTCCTTACGGTCCCTTGCAACCCAACCCACGCTATGATTCCCTGATCATCATCATGGTGCACTATCAACAAACCCCTGTACAAGATAAAGCCAAGGATATCTCGGAGTTTATTTTGTTTCTTGTGTTGATTTCACATATTTACTTTTCCTAAATCAGAACATAATTTATGAAGAATTGAATTTAATTCATCAATGGCATATTAATGGGCTGAGGAGAAACACATTAGTGAAAGCACAAATAACTGAATAAAAATCCAATTTCATTATTAAATAATAGACAATACAGATCAGAAAAAGCTGTAATTTGTATGCTCGCTGCAGAGCAAAAAACAATGAAACTGCTATTGAGGACATAGGATTTTAAAAATAAAGAAATATTAGGTGCTCATCAAGAACAATTGTTTTTAACCAATTCATTATAGCAGAACCAAGAATACAGGAGTTCATCCTCTTCAGGATTTCATTAAATTGTGCTGTATAAATGAGAAGTCACACAAGAAAAATCCCTTACTTGTTATGAGAAATGCACTATATTTTCCTTAACATAGTGCATGGATATTGATCTTATACCACCATATTTCAAGAACTACATCTATTTCACTAAAAAAAAAAAAAAAAGGATAGTTAATCGATTAAATTAAGCTGTGGAAATATCCACCGCAAAGATGTGATAACAGATCTGGAAATTTGCGCAGCTTTTCAAAATCATGTCATTTTTATCCTTTTCCTCCAACTACTCTTCATATAATCTGTATTAAGACTGAAGTTCTAGATCACTTACAAAAACATGAAAAATCTTTTTTGCTTCCTGTACAAACTGACACTCAAAAAATGTACTGCTTTCAGTTTCTCATTACATTTCTCAAGATGAAGTCATCACCCACTGCAGAAAAATTGTATCTTTTTAAGACTGAAATGTTTCACTGAATGGGCTTTAGCCAAGAATCTTGCCTTCTGTAGTTATTATTCCTGTTCTAGCATGTAATTATAATGTCAATATTGCAATCAGCAGTTGAAATGAAATCTGCAACTTCACAGAAATTTACAGATAAAAAGGAACTTTCTAGTAATGTGCTGAAACACTCCTCTGCCCACTCAGGGGAAGCACTGAACATGTATTCATAGAATCAGGATGTGTGATCTCTAAATGAAAAAATTAAAGACTACAAAAATGTAATTACACCATAGAATTTATGACTCAGCTTTAAAATGCAAAATGTTTTGAATTAAAAGAGAGACCAAGGCATTTACTTCATTTCCTTCCAAGAGAATCTGATCTTACTTAAGATATAGACAATCCAATCAAAATACTTAACTCGTATTTCCTCTTGGATAATATTCCTTTTTGGATTCAGTGTAAATGAGATCAACCAAGAAATCAGACATTCAACCACATGGCAAACCTACTGCATGTACAGGAAAGCTCCCCAAACTTCACAGCTCAACAAGCAAAAATCCTGCACAAGTGATATGTTTTATTCAATTTCCATTCTCCTTTGTCTACAGGTCTCAGCTTTAACTTTTCAGCTTCCTGTAGTCAGGAGCACTCAGGAAGGTACCTGCAGCAATGTGCTGCCTCCACCCCGGGTGCCTCTGTTCTGGCAGCTGTTCAGTCGCATCAATAAAAGAATTATCACTAAAGTAATTAATACCAATGGCATACAAAACACGGGAAGAGAAAAAAACCAAACTAGCCCCCAAACCAGTAGGGACCATGATCACAAAGGAAGTGTGTGTACTTCACACAACAGTGACATTTCAATGTAACACACACCAGCAGTTACTACCCCACCCATCCTGATCAATGCTTGACTGCACCAGCTATTACAACCAAAAGAAGAAATAAATGCAGGATACGCCTTTCAGAAACCCTCCAGAGTGATGCTGGAAAGAATAAATATATTTTTAACCTCCCCTCTCAAGAAATTGTGTACCATTGAGCCTATATCCCCTAGAACAATCTGAGGAAAAATGAGAAGCTCACAGGTATCAAGACATGAAAAACGCCCGTAAAAAATCTGGCATCTTAAAGAAGAGCACATGAAATTCTCCTTCAATTAAAGTTTCGTCATCTAATTTAAAGGCTTTTTGGAAATATATCCTCCCCTAATCACAGCATCTGATGAAAAATGCAAATGATCACGCCAGATAACATAATTAAAAACTTCTGAACCCGAAAGCCAGCAAGGAGAGGAATGCAATGAAGCTGTCAAGATTCAGGCAGGCTTTAGAGGTTCAACAGATATAACATGGCAAGGGGAGAAAAGAGAAAAACATGGCTCATACTGGGACCAGAACAAGCCTCCCAGGCAACTGCCAAAGCAGCCTACTTCTTCTAAAGCTCCGATAAAATTCTCAAACCAATGTAAAATAAACACATTTTAAATTCTCCCTATGAATCATACACAGTACCTCAGCTTCTGCCCAGAAGGCTCTCTTGTCTTACTACAAACTATTTTACAGGATAGAGTACATTCGGATTTACCACTGACTTTTGAAATGTCTCTTTTGTACATTTGTACACAATATTCCAGCTGAAATGTAAGGTTTTGACTGATAAGGCTAAAAAGATGAAGTAGATAAGAAGCCATCCTAATTAAATGTTACCCGACAGCTGTGTTTTTCCTATTGTTTAGTAAATAACATTTGCTAACTTATAAAGCATGAAATGCTACATACTTGAAGCAGAAGAAAGCCACCACCTACTGCAGTTGCTGCAAGCTTTCCGACTTTCTGGAACAAAAATCCCGCACACCTTAGGGGAACAAAACAAAAAAAACCCAGTCCAATGAAGTTTTCTGCTGAACAACGCCACACTCTACAATTTCCAACTCTTACCATTATTTCATTTAACAAAGCAAATGTATAATTTCATATTTACAAATTTAAAAATCAAGGCTATTTAATGCAAGCAATATTAAATTAACAATGTCTAAAACAAGACAATGTGAGTAATGGTTGTTTGTTCCTGGCTGGCTGATGGCCCCTTTAAAGTAAGCTTGAGATCTCCGGATCTTGCTGCTATTAAACGTAGCACGTTAATAAAGCACAACGTAATTATATAACAGCGCTACTATAACTGTTCCCAAATGGAAGGTAAATAAATACATTACACCATAATTTGCATTAACTACACAACTCATAACTGAAAGATCTCAGTAAAAAGAAGCACATCCCTACCATAAGAGTTAAACTCAGAGAGGCCGCTCTACTGGGACACGGCGTTAGTCTATTTTTAATGGATCAAGGCAACCAGAAAATTACCTTGCTCTCAGTCTCTAAACCCTCCCACATCAAACGGAGAACAGCACAGATATTGATACTACAGAGCAGTGATACGGCAGGAAGGGGCCTCTGAAGGTCACCTGGGCCAGTCACCTTCCCAAAACTGCTGCAGAGTCCAGTCCAATCTTGAAGCTCTATCAGGCTGCCAAGAGCCCTGACTCAGACAAGAGTTTCCAGGGCTGATGGTTCCACAACTTCCCTGGGCAATTCCAGTGTGTCTAAACACCAGCCCACACACAGAGGGGAATTTTTCCCCCTGCATATGAATAGTGAATTCGTATTTATATACATCAGTAGGCACACACAGATATGTGCATCTACAGATACTGAAATATGCACTTTCCAGATCATTCAATAAGCCGGTTTTTATGGATGCCAGATGAACTATTCCCTAGAAACTTCTGAGTTTACATGTACACATCTAACTTTCAAAAATAATTTTAAGGCTACAGAAGCAAATAAAAAACTCAGACTGAAAGCTAAACCTCCACTCCTCAAAGCTGTACGGAACGTGGGTACAACAATTTCATATTTAGTCTATTTATCTTCCAATTCTTGCATAATCCATCTTTAAAAGTCACTGTGCTACCACAACAGTGTTTTTCATTGAATTTACAGTTTTTCTGGCTACTGGAATAGACAAATACCATTCAGATACCTCTGACAAGTAACAAATACCTTGACACAGCTGCTCAGGCTGTAGCCACACAGTTTAAGTTCTCATCTTTACCATCTAGATTTCACCATGAATTATTCTGGCATAACTAGGCTATGGTATCTCTGTCCAGTTAACATCAGAGCACACTGTGAATTTGCTCAACATGGCTCCAGCTCAATTTAGAGGAAAAAACAGTCTCTGTTAAATGGGGCTCTTAATTAAAAGTATATTTTGCCATCTTTTATTTTTCTTCATGTCTTTTACCTGTAAAATATGTCTCAGCCATAATGAAATTTTCTAACTCTAGACTAGTAAGGAAATAAGCTTTTCCATGCAAATAAAAGCTATATGCAGTAATTTTCCATTTATTTCTTATAATTTTAGAGCTCTTGACATTTTCCCAAATCCTCTCCACAGTAGCTAGTATGAGTTCCCTTGGAAAACTGGTGTTTCCCCAGTTAACATTAAAAAAATCTTCATAATGATGAGTCAGAGTAACAAGCTAAAATTGTTCACACATTAATAACCTTGTTCAATGCTAAAGGAAATCCCATTAAAGATATATTTATCCACTTTGAATACCCTTGGAAATGGATCTTCTAACAGAGTAAAAGGTCTAGGTCAGTTATGGAAAGGGAAGCTCCCTCACCAGCCAGTCACACCTCCCATCACAATCTGCGTGGCTACAGAGTATTTTTCTACAATTGGTCCTGAATTCCGGCCAAACAGACGATTCCACCAATGGTGACGCCGTGCATATTCTGTTAAATCCAGCACTTCATAGGAATCATCGTCACTGTCGTGGTCTTAAAAAGAAAAAAAAAAATTTAAAGTTATTTTCTCAGTTACACAGTACATTAACAATTTATGTAAAAACCTCAGACCCAGTTTGGGCATTAACTGGGTAATCCAATGGTTTAAATTGCAGTGTACAAGCTACCTGTGGTGCAGCAGCTCACAGGACAAAGGATTTTGGGACTATATGCCATCACCAAGGCAAGGCGTAGAAGGCTATAGAGGGGTGGTATAATCTATAAAACTGGCACTACAAAGGTGAACAAGAATCCCCTACCTGAACCTACAGGAACCAAGAGGCATCAGATGAAACTAGCAGTTAGCTCGTTCAACACAAACAAAAAACCCCATGAAAAACAAAAACCAAAGGGATAGATCAACACTTGGAAAGATTAAGAACTCCTGGCCCCCTGCTCTCCTGAGAGGACCAGACATCAGCATCTGCCACTAAGCCAAGGAGCCACTTCTGTTCCTTTTCCACAACAAGTGAAATAGATGATGCTGGGACTTCAATTAAGTTCTGTATTTGCAGGGCAATCCTGGCAATGTTTTCAAAACAGGCATCCTACATTAGATTAGAGATCCTCAACACCATGTCTACTCGAACACCAGAGGAAAGAGATGGGTCTAGATTCTTAAAGACTAATATTTTAGAAGTGTATCGCATTCTGTGGACATACATATGAGCTGAAGTCCACTTTGCTTAAATATATTTGAGGTTAAATCTAAATTCAGCAATGCTGGTGGGACATTCCAGAAAAGAAGAACAGTTAAATTATTACCTAGAGCTATAAAGTAAGACTGTGGATATAAACATTTTACTAGGAATTCTGACAGCTTTTTAACTTGTACTATCAATATGGGTAAAAACTTCAAAGACTGCAAGAAGTACACATGTAGGTGTGCATTATTTCCCTTTATTACCACCTGAGTGTTCTTGAGAACTAAAAAATGAACAGCAAGATCCATAATGCTAAAAAGTTGCTATTGAATGTTCTTTCTTTGAGATATTGAGGACAATCTGTTTAACTTCTTTAGATGGAGAATAATATTAAAACACTGACATAAACAGTTATATTAATTCTGTCCTTAAATTATTATTATTTAAACCAGAAGTCGTGTACACAAGTATAACACGTTCTGTGGCAAATAACACTGCCAGAGCATTTTCTACTGATGAAAAATACTCCCTGCATGCGGCACACGATGTTCCGGACATTCCCCAAGCACATCGAACTGTGCCACTGCCGAAAGGCGCCACACGACGAGGCCACAGCGATGCCCTTAAAGCCCCGCATGGTGAAGGATGCGGCGGCCATGGGGGCTGGAGGCTCCTCGTTCCCGTCTCGCATCCCCCCAGCACCTCCGGCTGCGCGGCCCTGCGCTCCGTGAGGGCTCGGCCAGCACTCATTATGTCTGCGGGTCTGGCTAGAAGGGGTTTCAGTGGTTAAATCTCGGGAAGGAGCTTTACCCCGGGTGATGCCGGGGCCGATGCGCCGGGCCGCGCGGTGGATGGGGGACATGAACGGATTGGGGGGGGCGCAGAGCCCGGGCCATCCCTCCCCGCCCCCGGGACGCAGCGTGGGCAGCGGGAGGGGGCTGCCCGCCGCCCCCGAGAGGAA
>VXBT01008393.1:597453-631635 GCA_013400235.1 Oriolus oriolus | reverse complement strand
TGAAGTGGAATGGACTCACAAGAATCATCGAGTCCAGCTCCCTGCCCTGCGCAGGACACCGCAAAAATCCCACCGTGTGCCTGGGAGCGTTGTCCGAACGCTTCTTGAGCTCCCTCAGGCTGGTGCTGTGCCCGCTGCCCTGGGGAGCCTATTCAGTGCCCAGCCACCCTCTGGAGGAAGAATCTTTTCCTGATATCCAACCTAAACCTCCCCTGACACAACTTCAGGCCGTTCCCTCGGGTCCTGTCACTGTCACCACAGAGCAGAGCTCAGGGCCTGCCCCTCCTCTGCCCCTCATGGTGAAGTTGTGACTGCAGTGGGGTCTCCCCTCAGTCTCCTCCAGGCTGAACAGACCAAGTGCCCTCAGCCGCTCCTCACACGGCTTCCCCTCAAGGCCCTTCACCATCTTTATTGCCCTCCTTTGGGCACTCTCCAATAGTTCAATGTCTTTCTTATCTTGTGGTGCTGAAAACCGCACACAATATTGAAGCCTGTGCCATGAGGGGCCCATTGACCCCAGTGATGGGGGTAAGAACCCCAAAACCTTCCCAATATCTCCAGCTGTGCTTGAGCAGCAGAGTGGTGGCTGCAGGCATGGCTGGGCAGCAGCTACATGCCATAAGCCCCATAAAAATTAATAACCAGAAAACAAAACAAAACACAAGACCCTTTGAAGTACAAAGGTTAAAGCCAACGCGAGCTGTGAAACATTTGAAAAAATTAAATTTGAGCCCTGGTGTGCTTCCTCCTTCAATGCGTTCAATGGGCTAAAAGCCACATAATTGTATTTTATTACTTTTTTTTATTGTATGCAGCCATAACATGGAGGTGGCTGACACAGTAAGTGCAGCTTCAGGAGTGTTGTCGCAGTATGAATCAAGAAAGTATCATTTATAAATAATAAAATTGAAAACACATTATTTAAAAGTGTTTACAGCTTCTCACTTGGACTCTTACACTGCCAATACACAAGACAGGCAATTTTAATGGAAAAAATCCACTTTTCCCCATGTCATAAAGCTATTTTTATAGAGTAAGCATTTAAGATTTTCATTAAACCCCTTAATTACACCAGCCGTAACAGATATACCAAAAAAGGGGAAAACATATCTTCCATGAGAGGGTCCTTCCTTACTCAGCTCTGAAACTGAAGGTAGCATATAAAACTTGAAGTTAGTGTATAAAGTGGTCATTTGCTTATTAAATGATTTTTATTACAAACATTTGCCATCGTGATATGCAGGCAACAGCATGCCAGGCAGAGCTAGTAATATATTGCTTTCTTTAAGATTTTCCATAGACATATTTCCGTTTGGAACACAGATTTGTCTCTTATGATTTATTTTGACAAGCACTGCACATCTTTGGAGTTTTCTTGTTTAAGCATAAAATTGGTGGGTTTGGTGTTCCCTTCCTAGTCAGTAACAAAATGCTTGTTGACTTTTCCCAGTCAGATGCCAGTAAGGTAAGGGAGGTGGCCAGAAAGTTTTGCTCAGGTTGTGTGAGCCTGGCTATTTTTGTACCTTTTGTTACTCGAATTTTTAATACTTGGCTTCCTTATTTTTAACTATGATCAGCTAAAAATAACAGCACTTCTCAGATGACTTTCCCTAAGTCTGTACAAACAATTATATTAATTTCTTTTCAGAACAGGGAGGTTTATATAATTAGCACTTTTAAAAGATTAACATTAGAAGCTGCCTTGTGTTCTACATGCGACTTCTGTTTGCCTCCTTTTGCAACCCTCTTGCCAAGTCAGGGCCATGTGACAAGTGGAGGGAGTTTAGGAAAGAGCCAGGGAAAGCCTTTTTGGCAGGTTTTGGGCTTGTGGTATCTCTGTTCTGGGACCAGGATGCACCCCTTGCCCAACAGAAGACACTTCCCAGTGGGTTCCAGCTGTGTAGGATGCAGTGGTGCTCCCAGCCGTGGTGCTCCCAGCCGTGGTGCTCAGCCCAGCCTGCTCCTGGGTGCCGTGAATGAACCAAGTGTCTGCCCGGGATCTGCGGGCACTGCCTGGGGGATTGGCTCGATGCCCGCACAGAAAATGCCATCAGGATTGTTCTTGCTTCCAGCAAAATCCATAACCTGTGCAGAGACAGCAAACCTCGTGGCTCCAGGGACCTGGAATAACTGGGAGAGCTTTTACCAGCCCCATTGTGATGTATAAAATTCCCCAAGCCCATTCAAATCTCGTGCACACTGGTGCTTTCTTCAAGCTATTCATGGCAGGTTCTGACAGATTTTCCAATGAAAGGTAGACAGTTTAAACTCAGGCCACATTTTGGCTTCACCCGTAAAGGCTCTTCAGGAACAAAATGTTTTCCTGTAACATCAGAAGGACTGTACAGAACAATTGCTCTCTCTGCTCTATGAGCCCTGGCTACAAGTTCAGGCTGTGCATCCACCCTCTGTCCTTGTACCTGTGACAGGCAGGTTCGCTATCACAGCTTGCAGGAGAGCATACATGGCACACGTGTACCTTACAGATACTAAAAACTCCACAGTAAGCAACCCAAAAACTCCAAAAAGCAGAAGAGAGCCCCCCAACCTTCAAATGCCTGTGTGACTAATCTAGCAGCTTCTTTGTGCTGCAGACCAGATTTCCAAACTGGGACACACATCCTTGAATTTTTAACCATCTTACATGATTAATTACAAAAACTAAAGGCAACACACGCTGCCGGCCATCTCCACTAGGCCTTACTTGTGAGTGAAACTTATATTCTCAGCAGGTTTAACCTAGTAAATGCAGTCAGGATAACCTGGCAATAAAGGTATCAGAGCAAATGGATGATTCCTTTTGAAAAAATGGACTGGACATGCTGTTATTCAAAGCTCAGTTGGCTGGAAAATGGCAGAGAAATGTTGTCTCAGATATGGGAATGGATTTAGGTTCTAAGTCAGCTGAGATCCTGGGCAAGGGCTGTTGTGGGAAGGCACCAGACTCTGACTCTTGAAGGTTATGACCCTTCTGCAACAGCCACCAGATAGTTTTTGGAGCAGGAGTGAAAGCTTGCACCAGGACTTATTCCAGCTCTTTCTTGCTAGCCTGGCAGAGAGGGGCCATAACCTGAACTGTTAATGCAGCAGGAAGTTCCATGACTTCCTGACGAAGAGCAGTACAGGGGCAGACACTGATCTCTTGTGTCTGGTGACCAGGCACAGGAGCTGAGGGAATGGCCTGAAGCTGTGTCAGGGGAGCTTTAGGTTGGATATCAGGAAAAGGTTCTTCCCCCAGAGGGTGGTTGGGCACTGGAACAGGCTCCCCAGGGCAGTGGTCTTGGCTCCAAGCCTGACAGAGCTCAAGGACTGTTTGGACAACGCTCTCAGGCACAGGGTGTGAGTCTTGTGGATGGGCCAGGAACTGGACTTTGATGGTCCTTGTGGGTCCCTTCCAACTCAGGATATTGGATGACTCTATGATGTTAAAATGAAGATACTCCTCCCTGTAATTACGATGTTAACAAATACACATCCTTGTGTCTCCTGCCATCTCCATGTGAGATTTTGGATAGCTTGCTTGTATTGCTTGTCTTCAACCTTCCTTTGTCACTTTTCTTTGTAAAACGTTTGTTATGAAGTTTAACTAAATTTAATTATGAGAATTTTTTTCTTGTTTGTGAACATCATTAAATTCTTCTTTTCAGTTTTATAGTACTCTAACTCGATAACAGCCTCCTTTATCTTAGAATCACAAAATAATTTTGGTTGGAAAAGACCTTTAATATGATCTAGTCCAACCATAAATCTTAATTCATTTATCCTAATGAAATTTCAGTTATAAATTCCCACCACAATCCATATGAGTGGAGGAGAAGGGGGCAGAGAAAGAGATGTCTTTTGTCTGCGTTAACTAACAGGAGTTTAGATTCTCTCTTGCTGAAGAATTCAATTGGTACAAAAAGAAAAACCAAGTTTAGTGTGCTGTGAAAGGTGTTTAAACAGGTAACAACCAAAGACACCACCCAGGAAAGATGCACTGGATTGACAGCACCTGCATTTTACTTATTAAACAAAACTGATGGCTAGTGTCAGGTCAGGCTGCAGCAGGACACATTCCCATGACCCTAGCCTGGAAAAGTAAGGAAATAAAAATAAAAACTTAAGGGGGAGATTGGTCTTTCCTGTTCGGTTTGTTTACTATATTGTTAATAATGCAAGCTGATTATCCATTAATCTTTTGATCTCCCCTCTGATGAGTTACCAGGCTTGGACTGCAGCACAGAGCTCCGACCGTGACCTCCTGCTATTGTATGAATCCCACCCCTGCGCTGGGATGGTCTGTGTGCTATGCCTGTGGAGAGCGCTGGGATCGCGGCCAGAGGGGAGCCAAGCTTGGGGCAGAGCTCATCATTCCTTTAGGATCTCCCCTGGAGGCAGCCAGTGCTTAAGGGGTGGGAGCAGAACGCAGGAGATTTCTGCAGTGACTCATGAAGGTTCACCTTGCACAGTCAAAATGCTTCATAAAAACTGGAGTGTTCAGCTTCATGTGATTGCCTAGGCAAATAAAGGCCAGCGAGGGGAACTGAATCTTAGAAAAGCAGAAAGTCTTGCAAGGCACTGGAAGGTTGTCTCCAATTTGATATAGGTGTCTCTCTGTTGTTATATTGTTGTTTAAAACTTTACTTATATACAAAGTGACTTTTCTTTTTTAATGAAAGTGTTCTGCCAAGTTTGTGTTCTTAATTTGCTGCTTTCTTGAAAGTAAAAAATAAAAGATTTTTGATTATCTGGAGTAACCTTTTGTTTACCGTATGTCCATTTTATAAAATTTCAGAAAAGCGTGCTGGCTCTGGTGCTGCATTATTTTTGAGAAGTTCTTTAAACAGCATTTAGCTGTGATCATGAATATAATGATATATTTTGGTTTTAAGTTGTCCTTCAGAGATAAATATCCAATTCCCTTGGTAAATCTTGTAGGTGTTCTGGAGCTCTCTGCTACTGTCACTCAAGTACTCGGACAAACCAACGGAGAGAGTGAGAACAGACTGACAGTCTGGCAGTCTGTCTTGCCAAGCAAATGTAAGGAATTACTTTTTAGAGGAGCTGCGATGATGAATTAATCATACACACCACTTCCACAGCTAACAGATGTTCCTATTTTTTGTAGCATAAGTGCACATAAACAATGAAGAGAAAAACAAAACTTCTTTGCATGGCTTTTTACAAAGTTAAGGGTAACAGGATAATAACTGGGCAGGGCAGATTTAGAAAAAATCCACACTGAAAAAGTTGAGGACCCTCCAGAAATACCAACTAAGAGGTGAAGAGCCCAAAGAATTTCAGATTTTTCTGTTTGTGAAGCTCTGCACCAAGAAAAGGTTAAAAATCCTAAACTGAAGGGAAACATGGTAATACTGATTTTCTTTTTCCAGCAAGAAACAACAAAAAACCGATACAGAATCATAATGAGTAAACACTAGACAGTACACAAAGAGAAAAGATAATTCATGTGAGTCATCATTGCTGTCAAGGAAAACCTTTGATCAGATACTGCTGTGCCGGTCACAGGTAGCGTTCACTGAAACACCTGGCTGCTCTCAGGTCACCGCAAGCTTATGAAGAGCTCTCCTACAGCTCCTTCTTCCATGCTGCCTGGTTTTGGCTGGAATAAAACTAAACACATTTTCCCCAAAAAGCTGAAAATGTGCCAACACAGTCAAACATGAGACTCCTGGAGTGCAGAGCTGCCTCCAATGGCCCCATTCCCCACTGCTGTATCCCCTTCCTAGATGGAGATCTCAAAATAACATTTCTCTGGCTGAAGGACTAGCTCACTTTAGCGACCCTGAGATCAGGGGAACTGGATTTGTTTTCCAAGGGTATTTTTCCTGAAAAGATTGAGGCCCCTGGCGGCTGGGGAGACAGCCTGACAAGCTAAGGAAGCATTCCTTATTGTGCTTGTGCACAGTAACCATACTTCATCACCAAGACCTTCCCTAACTTTACAAAGGCAATGCCAAATAAAATTTAAATAATTTCTTTATAACAAAGTTTGTCTTGAAAGATTGCCCAAAGGATCAGACTCTCATTCAGTTACCTTTCAGAGCTCAATAATAGTGAAATAAGTATACCACAGCATTGTTTCCAGTAGCACTGTTATTTTTCCCAGCTTTTAAATACTGAAATCTTCATTTCTCATAAAATACTAATGCAGCTTGACAAAAATTGAAAACAGCCATTGCCTCTGATAAAACTGTTCAAAGACAGATAATGTTCACCTGTTCCTCCTGGTTTTCTCCAATATTTTTTCTGTGGAAGTATTGTACCCACTGTGACTTTTCACCACTGACCACCTTCAGCACTTGTGGTCTCTACAAGGACTTGATAATGGTTTTTGCAGAGTGAGAGCTGGCTCCCCCTAAAAAAGACCAAGCCCTACACTGCAGAGCTTTCAGCACCTGGCAAGACAGAGGCAGTGCCATCTACTGAAGCTGTTTAGGACATAATGGTGAGCTAAACATCTGTTGCAGCAGCAATCCTGACTCTGAACCGGCAAATGGTATGGGTAGGGATTAGAGGAGCAAATCTAGTTTCTCTTCCCATCATTAATTCAATGAGCAAGACATTCAGGCTGTATCTACAGAAACTTTTGTGCCATACATTTCCTGGCACTGACAGCATCTGCTGAGTCCCACAGGCTGCAGCAACAGTGACAGAGAGGTAGCAGTGGCTCCAGTCCAGCCACTGGTGTTTGAATGCTGTTCTCATTGAGTCTCATCCAGAATTCCTCAGAGGAGGCGGAGTAGTGTGGGATATTTGCTTGGTCCACTGTCCAACTGGAATCCAAACTAGCGTGTAGAGTTCTCTAGTCTGCTCTTGTAGTCACAAACCTCATACTCACTCAGAAGAGAGCAAGCAAAACCAACAGACCTAAGTGCAGCCTGGATGGCTTCTCAGAGGAATCTCCCCATGTTAATTTTTTTAATTCAGTTTCATACTGAGGGCTCTTTCTGGATATTTGTCAGATGGAACATCAGGAACTGGAGTGATAGGACAAGGAGTAATGGGTTCAAATTGAAGGAGAGGACATTTAGGTTAGATACGCAGAAGAAATTCTTTACTGTGACGCTGATGAGGCACTGGCACAGGTTACCCAGAGAAGCTGTGGATGCCTCATCCCTGAAGTGTTCAAGGCCAGGTTGGATGGAGCTCTGAGCAGCCTGGTCTTGTGGAAGGTGTCCTTGCCCATGGCAAGGGGGTTGGAACTAGGTGATCTTTAAGGTCTCTTCCAACCTAAACCATTTTGTGTTTCTACGGCAAGCCCCATTTTGAACATGGAGCTTGTTTGCACCCTTTTTATTGTACACCAAGGTTTGGCTGAAGGCTTTTCAGGGAACTGTGTGGAGGCTGCACCAGCAGCTGCTGACAGCCAAGGTATTTTCCAGTGCTCAGCCACAGGAAGCCACATGTGAGCTGCACAGGCACAGGTCATGTACGAGGACTGACCTGTGGTTGGTCACCTGGCGATCTTTAAGGTCTTGGAGAAGTAGTTGTTGGACACAGGTTCCAGCATCTGCATAAAAAGATGCAGGAAGCAGACAGGCAGACATCCCAATCCAAAAGAGAAGGGAAGTTCTTCCAAGCGCAATAAAAACCTGGCCAGTACCTAAAAGGTGCTCAAAAGTGGCGAGAAAAGCAAAGGTATGAAGAGGTATTGACCTTCTCTGTGTGTGTGCATGCACATTTCTATGTTATGCGAGGTGAGATCACGACTGGCATAGTTTTAAACCTTTCCATGTCCATTTTACCTCAACTTCACAATTTCTAAAGATGTGGATGCCTTCAGGGCTGTCCCAAGACAAGGCTCCTGGAAAGCATGGATGCTTTTTTTGCCAGGGTCTTTTCTGTGTCATCATTAACCTCCAGAGGTTAACCTAGACAGGTGTGCTTTGGGACTCTGCCGCTCTGAGGTGGTGCTAACTCGTCAGCGTGACCACAGAGCTGCGCCAAGAAAGGGAACAACGGTCTGTGAATCTCAAAATCACACCCATGTAGTCATCACTCACAGCATCCTCCAGAGGGAACTGCAGCAGGGATGCACATCAGGGGATCAGGGGGAATTTCTTCACTGAAAGGGTTGGAATGCTTCAGAAAAAAATGCCCAGGGAGGTGGTGGAGTCCCCATCCCTGGAGGTGTTCAAGAAACAACTGGAAGTGGCACTCAGTGCTCTGGGCTGGGTGACAAAGTGGTGATCTGTTAAAGGCTGGACTCGATGATCTCAGAGGTCTTTTCCAATCTCATTGATTCTGTGATCCACAGGGGCCTCACCCTGGAGTCACCAGGAAGGTGGTGAAACCAGGAAGGATGTTCTGATAACGATCACTAGTGTAGATGTACTTTATCTCTTTCTTGCTTACTCATGACATATCACTGAAGTTAAAAAGTAAACTAGTGAGGAGATCATAAAGCTGGGCATCAGCAGCTCAATATTTGTGAAATACAACTTCACAGCACATTGTCTATAAACTTTGCTTTGCAGTGTTTGTTTTATGTTTGTGCTTATTTATATTTTGCATATTTTATGTGCATTCTATATCCCATAGGCAATTTCTGCATTCAGTTCAGCTTTTTTTCCCTTCTGATTGATCAGGACCAGTAAGTAATCTTTAGAAAATTTGTTTGTTCTATTTGTTCCTGTCTTCTTCCTAAATGTTTGATGAGTGGGTGATTTGTTTGTGCTGTCGTTACGAAAACCATATGTTGATGTGGTCTTATGGAGGAGTGTTTTTATTATTTTAAGAGTTCAACTAAGGATGTTTCCAAAGGAGTCATAATTGCTCTTCTAAGTACAAAGGCTGAACAATGACTGGCTTACAAATAATGCCAAAAATCTGTTCAGCTCAGTCTAATTATTTCAAAGACTAAAATCTGTTTCTCAGAAATGTCTTCTTTCCAAGTCTGAACTTTTTCACATACTGAGAAAGTTGTATTTCTGGAAGTTCTCTATGGTTCATAGTCCCTTGGAGGAAGGGAAAGTATCCAATTTTTCATGTACATCTCAATGTACTCAAAAACTTTAAGGCTGCCCCTGTCTTGATGTGAAGTTTGTTGTGCCCCAGCATAACCAATGCTGGGGGTTTGGTTGTCCTTTTCATGGGTGTGATGAAAACTAGAGGGAATTTTCTGCTGGGAGACTGGTGCCCGTGCTGATGCCAGCTGGTCAGTGTTCCTGGAAACACCTTGTGAGGCTGTTTGGTGTCACTGATGAGCAGGAGACAAGGTTCTGACATGGGCGCTCTCAATCTTCTCCATAAATATGAGATTTGCACTGACACCTGGGGGGCTACAGGAAGTACAAGGAATCTACCATGAGTGTAATTGCAGTAAAAATGATCCCTAAATTGTCTGGTCTATTAGGGACTCAATACTATCCTGGCAAAAGGAGAATCTCTGGAAGTGCCTCAGTGTCCAGTAAAGGCTGCTAGAGAGGGAAGTATATGTTAGAGATTCACCTATAAATTTTATACCTAAAATATTAAATTACAGCTATTATTCAGTGCTGCAGGAGTAAAGAAAATGAAAAGAGGAAAATAGCTGCGCAGCTGGCCAAGACCTTGAAAAGGACAGACTCTTCAAAACAGTTTTCAGAAAAACAATTTCAAATCTCCCTGCTGCAAAGCCTCCTACACAGCCCTTGCAGAGAGCCTTTTAGAGGAGAACTTTAAACAAAGGAGCGCAGTCGTGTGGCCACATTTTGAGAGCGGCAATGTGGCAAATAAATGCTACACATTTATAGGTGCATGGCAGCCAAAACCAGTTACTGATGAAGCTGATTTCTTGTGGGTTGCAATAAAAAATGAACGGGGGGAAAAGTAGAAAATACTTATTCTGCAGTGAAGGACAACATGCCATGCTAAGTGTCATAGTAACGCACTAATGCACTTTGAAAACATATCTGTGTATATAAAATTTAAATGTTACATAAACCATGCATGTGTTATATAAATGCCATTAGATTATAAGTATTACCTGAGATAAATGTGCATATCTATTTTTTGTATGTCTCTGTGTGTGTGTGTGTACATATATATATATACACACATATATATATATATATATGTATAGTAAGGTCTGTATTATTAGATTATTGGTGAAATGAACTGTTTCTTTTTCTCCATAATCCAGCAAAATTCCAGAGGAAGTTGGCCCAGTGGTCAAAGCTGTTCAGGTGTTATTTTGGCTCAGACCTCCTGCATTGTGTTAGATGGGGTCTCTATGCCTTACATGCTCAGGGACCAATGGTTTTAGAGGATAAATAATTTATAAACTTAAATCCATAGTGATCAGGGCTAGCTGGATACCTTAGATGGACTAAATGGCAGGGGGTTTTTAAGGTCCCTTTTGACCCAGATCATTCTAGTTTTATGAAAATAGTAATAGGTAATCTTTTTCTGACAGATTCCTTTATTGGAAATTCCTGCTCCATGTTTCCTGGCCTCCAGAAATATCTTGTGTTGATCATTGAGTTTTAGGATGTCATGATCAGGAGATCCCGGGGGTCTGGAAGGTGATGTGAATGAAAACTGTCACAGTTCTTGACTGAGGAATAGGAAGTTGTGTTCCTGGCTTTTCTTTGGTTTTGATCCAGGTTCATCACGGTAAGGTGCAGCAGCTTTTAAAAAATGAGTCAGGCCAGGTTAGGGTGTTCTCACACTGCCTCCACACAGGGCACTGCAGACACCTGATGGGAAATGTCTGTCTCCAGAGCACCAGAGCCCCAGGCCTGTGTGCTGCCATGGGGGATGGGATTCAACCTTGCAAAGGTGCCTGCCCTGTGTGGTGCCTAAACCTCTGGAGCAGCTGCTTGCTTCCAACACTTCTCTGGAACTTCCTGGCCCTTCCTCATGCCAGAGCTGCCTGTTGCATTGCCACTCTGCCAGCCAAAAGCCATTCTGTCCCCAAACCAGGTGTGGTGCAGGGAAACACATCAGGAAAAGACACAGCCCCATTCCTGTGCCTTAGATTGGCAGTTTCTGGGCTTTTTCAGGCCACTCAGCCAGTGGCATGAGCAAGGACAGCCCAACACTGCCTCTGCACATGGGCTGCAGCCAACCACCACGCTCACAGCCTGGACTCTTCCACCATATTTTCCCTAGTTCACAATTCAAAACCATCCCAAATTATTATTTTGCTTTGGAAATTATGCTAAAAATAATTCCCGTTTTTAGAGTTAAATGAATAATGGATTCTCTGAACCTTACCCTGAATTTATGGGAACAAATGCCATTGTTCCTTACCTTATGGAGGCTGTAGGTTACAAAACCAGGGACAGGCAGAGCGAGGTGCTTGAGGGGAGGACTGAGAAACAGGTTTTTCTCTTTTTTTCTTTTTTCACCAGGCATATCTTAAAGCCCTTCCTTGCTCAGCTTGGTATGGTACACTGGCGTTTCTAGCTCCAGCTGCCAGCTCTAATGGTGTTACTCATATTTGTTAAACAAACCAAAGAGCAGAAAGCTCTCCCTTAGCTGGCTGTGTCATAGCACAAAGACAGGCAACTTTAAAGAGAAAAAGCCCCGACAATGCTGAGCACATTGCAGGATATTTTCTTGTTGGATATGCCTTGTGTTTTGTTTGGGGCTGTAGTAGCCAGACCAGCCAACTGGGGATACTGATGAGTGTTGTTAATCTAAAGCAGTGGATCACTCCTTATGAAAATGGAGTGTTTTCATAAAGGAAAATACTGGTTTCTATTTGCTGTAGACTGTTTGTACCATGACCAGTGGCAAAGCAGTATTGTAGCAACTTTGGTATAACCCTACCCCTGAGTCTGCTGCCTGGCTCCATGTCCCCATTATGGGTGGAAGCCGACAGGATGGATGGAATGGTGGTTTCCCCAAAGCTGAACTGCAGCCAAACCCTAGGGGAAACTTCTGGTTTAGCTCCTAGACAGAAACCCACCCACCAGTTTTCTTTGGGAAGAACAAGAATTCAAATATTGGTTTGGCCTGAAAATTGTTCCAGCTACCCTGAAGGCAAAGGGAAGGTGATTCTGCAAAGCCACAAGAAGCAAGAATTTAAGTTCACAAATCATTTCCCTGATTTAAAATGCTAATTTTTATCTAACATTTTCCTTGCTCCAAAACCACATTGGGTTTCAGTTACATTTCCTTTGAAACCAGAAAGCTATCATGCTGAAAGGCGATAAAAGGAACTCAAATTACATTTTTCTTCCCTCCTTGTGCCTTTCCCTGCCACCCCAAATGTTGGAGGAGCAAAACTGGATGCTACTACTGCATGAATTAGGAGGCAGGATCAAACGGTGCAAGATGGCATCAGGGAATCAGTATATTTAGCACAGGAGGGGTATTTCTGAAGAACTTCTTAGCTAGAGCTCCTTGCAGATGGCTTGGGGCTGGGGTGGAGAAGCTGAGTTTAACTGAGCTCGCTGAACCCGTGGCAGAGAGAGCCCTCTGACTGTGCCTGCTCTGTGCAGGTACAGTCCGTGCCCCGGGTGGATGAAAGCCCTGAAATGCACGGGGTGACAAAGGGAAATGTGTCCCTGGGGCCAGTGGCAGCGAGAAGGCAGCAGCTGCTCAGGGTTCCCAGGGTGAAGGCGGGGCTGGGACTGCCAAGAGCCCAAGTGATGGTTTCACAACCTATTTGTCAAGAAGGATAATTCGGAGCTAATCCATATCTGAGATGCTGCCTTCGTGCCACTAGCAGGGAGATAATATCCCTCTGTCCCTGTAGTGCCTGTTATGAAGGAAGGGAGAGAAAATCAAGTTCCTCTTTGTCTCGTGAACAGAAGAAATGCCATTATCCTCCACGGAGGCAGGGGTGCACGCACGATTTGAAAGGTCTGCTGGTGTTGTGATGCTTAATGTTCTCACAGTTTGCACTGTCAATTTCACATGTGCAACACAAATATGAAATATTGCCACATTGTCCTGTTAGTGTTTGCCCATGCTTTGCAAAACTGTGTGTGGCTACAGATTATGCAGAACAGAGGGAATATGGGCCTGCTCCTGGCAGGATTCATTCATTGCCCTTTAATGGGATTTTATTGGTTTGTAATGAAATGTGAGGAATTAATCACAGCTCAATTATACTTACAAATACATTGCTGTGTTTTAACGTGTGCATGCATGTTGGTCTGTTTTTAATTACCCAGAAAATGTGAAGTTAGCATAGTAAGATCAAAGAATCCAAATTTGTCCCTCAGTGAACAACGTCACTGCCTCACCACACAAAGCCAGGCTGGGAATGAGCATAAAGAAGCAGGGAACAGGGGACTTCCCGTCTTGGCAAGAACCGGGACTGGCAAATGCAAGAGGCCAGACAATCTGATGAAAAACTGATCCTTATTCTCCCTTCTTGTTTTTCACTCCCACATCTCCCTTTTTCAGCCTAGAATTCACTCTGCTTGTTTCCAGTGAGTCTCTGCCTTGATCACTCCATCATGTTTTTGGGGTGGGGTAGGGGATCCTGTGCTTCCTCCTCACATGCTGGGGGGTCCTGCTTTGGGTTCAGGCACCTCTCTGTCTGAAAGGTCTGAGAGGTTCAGATTTATCCCAGGGTTCTCTTTCCTTTTTTAATGCATCTGTATCGGTACTACTGGATAGCCCTGTTTGCTTTTGGTCTTGCCTACTGGGAATGTCAAGTGAGGATAAAATTAAACTGTGGGTAGATAAAACATAAGGAGGTTTCTACAGTGAAATATGATATGTATTAAAATCAGCTCATTCATTAGCACTCACATTGTGAATTTATTAAACACTCTTAGTTAACAAACAGGGTTCCTAGTTCAGTGTCTAGTGCTGCAAACATCTGCTTTCTGTTTACAAAATAAATTGCATCCTTCACTGAGTAAAGAAATAATTATATATGGATTTTTTTTTCTTTCCAGCTAAGTCCACAAAAAAGTCCTCTGGTGCCTTACCTTACACATAGAGCAGCCACAGTCTGCTCTGAGTAGCTGTGTTCACTAAAGGGCCACCTTGTACAAACTCTGTTTAACACATAATATCACCATTTTCACTTCTGCATAGTAATTTATGCTGACATCAGAAGAATCAGAACAACATTTCATAAAGCTTCCTTAAATTCTTTACTCACACTGAGATTCCTGGACAGTGTCTGTGTCTAGCACTTGGCTGTGGTTAAAGTTACTCGAGCAATAACAATACTGAAAGGAGGAATGGGAATGCTCCACTGGACTTAACCCTACATCCAATTCCTATGACCAGGCCAAAACATCTTCTGGCCTGCATTCGAATGGACATTGCGAACAACTCAACCATAAAGAGGAAAAGAAGGAATTATTTAAGAAAGTAGTAAAATTAGAACGCCGAAATGTTTCTGCTCTTCAGGTGAAAAAAATTAAACCAGGCAGCAAAGTCTGGCTGAGGAGCAGGAAAGGGGATGGAATGGGAGCGGGATGTGATCCAGGGAGGCAGCAGCATCCAAGGGATGGTGTGGGCTGGAAGGGGACTCAGCCACTCTGCACACTGGCACTGTGTAAATCAGCAGAGAGGCAAAAACCTGCAAACACCTGCTCTGAGCTGGAAGGTATCTGCAGTTTCTTACTCATTATTATAAAAGACACCGAGTTGTTTTTCTAAATATAGACATTTTCTAAATGTAGAAATTACTACAAAGCACTCTCGGTTACTTGGGTATAAATAAAGCAAGTCATGTTCCACTTTTTAGTGCAAATGCTATTTACAGCATCATACCCTGAGCTAATTTTCACTGTTACACAACACGCTACTGTTCCATCGAGTCAATAGGACTTTGGAAGTGCAAATGAGGAAAGGTCTCAATCACAGCGAAATAGTAAATGGCCACAGGCAATTATTGTGAAATCAGAAGAAGTATCTTTATACTACACATAAAATTGAGGTTTTTTTATGATGATAGTCAAAGAAAATAAGTGCAAATAGATCCTTTGGAAGGCAGGGGTAACAATATTTACACTGTAGTTAGGCTGTTTATATCTAAAGTATTAAGTACAATTCTTCAATGTCTTAAGCCAGCTTTTGATTGATCATGCTGCTGTAAAACATTCTGGTTTCTAAGCTACCAAACACTTGTTGTTGTTGCTGGTTTTGGTTTTGGTTTTGTGTTGGTGTTTTGGTGGGGGTTTTTTGTTTTGTTTTGGTTTTTAACTTCCATTTATTTTTATTTGGGAAAGGAACATATTTTGCAGCACTGTGGGCATTACATCAATTTCATGGTGATCCTAGAGCAAGCTCTATACTAATGACATCTGAATTAAAAACAACAGAGCAAAAGATTTTTCACTCATAACCTCCCAGAAGATGAATAGATCAATAATCCAGAATTATTTGGCTCTTTCATAATTCCCTATATAAAATAACTACTTTATGCTTGATGTAAGAGTAAGATGACAAATCCTGGCTGTTGTGGAAAGCAGCTGTTTGCTAAATCCATCTTCAATTCACCGCAAATGAAAATGTCATCTGTAAAGGTCTCTCATTTTTTTAGGATAATTCATCACAGTGATTAGGCACCTCCTGAAGCAAGACGTTATCGACTCCTGGTTTGGAAGAGTTAATTCACTGTGCTGCAAACTGATGCGAAATGAAAGAATTGTGGGGAAAGAAAGTTTTGGCTTTGATATGAAAAATGAGCAGAATGAAACTGAGACATCAAAAGGAGCTTTTTATAGAAAACATTCTGTAAAGCTGAATCAGAATCACAGAATCAATTAGGTTGGAAAAGACCTCTGAGATCATCGAGTCCAACCTGTGACCAATCACCACCGTGTCAGCCAGACCATGCACCAAGTTCCACGTCCAGTCTTTCCTTAAACACCTCCAGGAATGGTGACTCCACCACCTCCCTGGGCAGCCCCTTCCAATGTCTTATCAGCCTTTCTGTGAAGAAATCCTTCCTAATGTCCAACCTAAACTTCTCCTAGGGCAGCTTTAGATTGTGTCCTCTTGTCCTGTTGCTGTCTGCCCAGAAGAGACCAAACCCCACCTGGCTACACCTTCTGTCAGGGAGTTGTGGAGAGGGATAAGGTCCCCCTTGTGTCTCCTTTTCTTGTGCTCCTCCTTTTCCAGCTCCAGTCCCCTTCTCTGGACATGCTCCAGCACCTCAGTGTCCTTCCTGAACTGAGGGGCACAGAACTGGACACAGGATTTGAGGTGTGGCCTCACCAGTGCCCTGTGCAGGGGGCAATCACTGCCCTGGTCCTGCTGGCCACACTGTTGGTGACACAGGCCAGGGGCCATTGGCCTTCCTGGCCATCTGGGCACACCTGGCAGAAGTTCTGCTCCTGTGTCCCTGGTCACTCCAGCACTCTGGCCAGCAGGAGCACTGACTGATGTCCTGCTTGGGCCCTTCTCACCTCCAACTGCGCTACCACCTCCGCAGCATCAAAACCACCAAGTGTTACTACTGAGCCCTGTTATTCACTTTCCTTCTGGTGAATCCTCAGCACACAGCTTTATGCACAGGCAGGGCTGTATCCCACAGGCCCTGGGGTAACACACAGAATGCCCCTCTGACTGGGAACAATGACTAATTAGAGCTGCTGCCACTTCCTCCCGTAGGTCAAGGGGTAAGCCCGGCCTCCAGACATTTTTTTTCTGGCAGATTTGGATTTCCAGAGATTGAAAATCTTGTAGTCAATCTCCCAATATGTACCACCTTTAAAGTGAAATGAAATAGATGGCAGAACTGAAAAATAAGAGTGACACAGTAAATCACAATGATTTATGAGCATTTAGGTATACGGGAAAATTTACTCATTCCCATTTATTTAAAAATAAATACATTACTTATTTATAGTCTTCATTCTCATGCAGCAGAGAGTGCTTTGGGGTTGTCTTGAAAAATTGAAGTCATTGGATTTTACCAATTACAGGGTCAAATTCCTCTATCCCTCGCAGGCCTGTATATGCAGTTTCAGAAGGATGAAGTACAGATTTTAGATATTAAAACCCTGTTTTATTAGTCATCCTAATACACCCAACCAATACAAAATTAATCACTCATTTTTCCATGTCTTTTCCTGTCTAGTTTAAATGTTCAAAGGAATGATTTATGCTGCCATGTAGACATCAGTAACTAAATGTTTGCTAATAATTAGCCTGAATCTTCTACTTTTAAATTTCATCTATTTCCTTTAATTTTATTTAATGAGTTGCCCTCTAGATCCTTTCCTGATGCAGTAGGGCTTCCTTAGCTTATATATTTCAGTTGTACATCAGTCTGGAATATTTAAAACTGTTTTAGAAGTACACAGAAGCATGTAGCAAATTTTGGGAGTGGGATAACCAGGAAGCACAATAAACATGATCAGTATTTGCTTCTTTTGCTAATAATTTTAGTCTCTGAAACGGTAAACACATAATGTCAGACCTTGGGATCCAAACCTTAGGGAGCTTACTAACTCTATCCCACTCCTCCAGAGATTGCTAATTAGGATAATCAGTAACAATTTCGTGTTTAGGTAGTTTTTTTAACATCTTCCTGATTAAATCATGACTTTCAACCTCCCTGCCAGTTTTCTGATCTTTTGTAAATCCCCTAGTTATTTTTCTGCTAATGAGATGAAACTGAAATTGGTATTTCAAATGTGATAAAAGTAGAAACAAGGCAATACAGGCTGGCCTCGTGTGTCATCTCTGCTGCTCAGAACTGCATTGTTTTGGGGTTTTTTTTTGGATACACTTGCCTGATGCTGCTTCCAGGTTTCATCCAGCGTTTCTGCTATCAAGGCTTGTCCCTCCCCTGGAGCAGCTCTGTCCTCGATCATGTCACCTTAGCAGGACCCAGTCACACCTGGCCAGGAGCGCTGCAATTTCTTGTTTTCAGTCTGCTTTTGCATTATTGCATTCCTCTGGCGTTTGCATGTCAGAATTCATGTTAATTCTGGTAATTCATGATAATAATCAGCTTCCTTCCTTATTTCCTAAATTACTTATCAGTTTCCTCCTTTTGAAATAATTACAGAAGTAGCTGGGCAAAGGGTGCATGGCTGGGAATACAAATTCTGTGCAAAACAATTTATCAATTAAACAAATAAGTCTGAACTACAGAAGTCCGCAAAAAAGTCTGCAGACTGACAGTCAAACTTCATAAAGCAGAAAAAGCACATTTCAGCTGCCAAAACTCCTCCACAAACCTTGGATGGAATTATAATTTGGAATTACAGACATCTACTATTAAGAGAAAATACCACAGAGTGTGTTAATATAATAGGAAGGAAACAATAAGGAATTTATTAAAATTCTTGAGATAAAGAAATTTCAGAGTCAGAACCCCAATTCTGGCCTTCGCCCTACAAAGTCTCTTTTGTATTACTTAGCAGAGAATGAAGAATGAATTTACTCTGTTTTAATTAAATAATCTACAGACATTTAGAACCATTATTAATTTGTGTTTGGCTGAAAGGAACAGTGAGATTTTGAAACCTATGGAAACAAATTAAGGATACAAGGTTCATATATTTGCATGATTTCTTTGATTTATGGGGATAAAACCATCATTTTCACCCCCTGGTCACAATAGTAGGAAGCTACTTACCTTTGTACAGTTCATTAATTGTTTTTTTTATTGTTTGGTATTTGATTTCACAAATTTGGATGTGGCACAAAAAATAACAACAAGTGAACAGAAACACCAGACTATTTTACTGGACACAGTAGCAATAGAACAACAAATCTTTTCATAGAGGATCCTGTAAATGTTTACTTGCAGGCCTGACAACAATCAAAAATGGATAAAATATTAAAAGAATCGGCATCGTTGACTAAGTAACAATAAAAATGCTTGGGGGTTTGGGGTACTTCCAAGTCCTGCACTGATATGAGGGGCCCGTTGGTGATCCCCAGCCCTGCCTGAAACCTTCTGTGCTGCAATGCTCAGTCAAACAGCAGCCAGTCAGGTAACAACTGCTTTGAGTTCATCCTAGTCTTCCTCCTAATCCTGCTCAACCTTTTGTGCTTTAAACATGATTTGCTTTAGCCTTTTCCAGCTGCATTTCTATTGGGAAGATGTAATGATGTGCCTTTACATTTTCTCCACGAGACTTACCCTGTTTGTTTTGGTTCTCATGGAATAAAATACCGCAGCAGTAGTGCCTTTTGTGTTCTCATCACATTGGATTTAAATCCCATGGATGCTGATTCACACCTTGGAATCTGCACTATGTGAACAGCAGCTGACACTGTTTGCCCCAGTAATTATCACAATAGTTGTTTCTTTCCTGTGATACACTTCAGATGGATTAGCAAACTGCTCTTGCTTTCTGCAGAGCCCTGTGATCATAGAACCACAGAGTGTTTTGGGTTGGAAGGGGCCTTAAAGACCATCCAGTTTCACCCCCTGCCATGGGCAGGGACACCTTCCACTACGCCAGGTTGCTCCAAGCCCCATCCAACCTGGCCTTGGACACTTCCAGGGATGGGGCAGCCACAGCTTCTCTGGGCAACCTGTGCCAGGGCCCCACCACCCTCACAGGAAAGATTTTCTTCCTAAATCTACTCTTTTTTCAGTTTGAAGCCATTTCCCCCTGTGCTGTCCCTCCAGGCCCTTGTAAAAGCCCCTCTCCAGCTCTCTTGTAGGCTCCCTTTAGGCACTGGAAGGGCTCCAACATCTCCCTGGAGCCTTCTCTTCTCCAGGCTGAACCCTCTCAGCCCCTTCCATAGCAGAGGTGCTCCAGCTCTCTGACTGACTTCATGACCCTCCTCTGGACTCATTCCAACGGGTCCACATCTTTCTTGTGCTGGAGGCCCTAGGCCTGGATCAGTAAACCTGCATGAAAGATGCAACCAGACATATGGCCATGGGTGGAAGCAGCACCAGGACTTCCCCTTTGGCAAGGGCCAGGTTTTAGATCACCATGAGCAGACAACAGTATCCTTCCCCTGTCCTCTGACAGCAGATTCCTGATCCCTTTGACATCAATGGAAAGTGCTTCACTGATTTCAGTACAACCAGAGTTTGTCTCTGACCAAAACACAGTTAATACAGGGGAAAAAATTTCCAAATAACTTAAAGACAAATGTACAAAACATCATGTCAGTTTTGACATACCACTCTGATGCACAGGTAGGTCACTAACAAAACATTTAACCTCTCAGCACACCTAGTTGGAAAAAACACCACCACCACCTGAATTTGGAAAGTTCTACCTGCTGAACTGTGATACAGCAGCACAAGCATGATTTATCATCTAATTAGCAATGTAGAGGAACAGAACATTTCCCAGTAACTGCTGTTTACACATGACATTACATGGCATGTCACAAATGCGCAGTCCCCAAATATTTCTGTTTACAAGCTGCCACATGGAGAAGCCAACTGGCATCTTGTTTAGATTCTGATTTCTGACACGTGCTTTGTATACAGAAAAACCTGATTTATGAAATGCGAGATGGAAACTTGACAGGTTTTTTCAATACATACAAAAATAATTGACAGCACATAAATCACAACAACATCCAGGATGCACTTTGAAAAGCTTAAACTGCTTCTTTTTGAAACTGGCGATGATTTTGCAAAAATACTGTATTTTTTTAGTTGAATTGGGCTCAAATTTCTTATGATTATAATTTATACAAAAGGTTCTAATAGGCTGGATGCTTTATTGACAAAAGAGGGCTGATAATTCAAGTCTGAGGCAGTAAGGCTGTGAGTAAAATATGACAGTGAGGAGACAGAGGGGAAGGCTAAAGGCTACAGCCGTTCAATCCCTAACTCAGACACCATATGCACATCTTGGATGAAGTATTTTAAAACATATTAAATATGGGCTAATACAGTGGCTGAAGTTTGTGTAGCTTGTCCGTGACTGACCTGGGTGGAGCTGTGCTAATTTACATTAGAAATGGTAGAGAACTTTTTTTTAAAAGACAAAACTATTGTTATTCTGTTTGAGATAACTGTAAACCCTTTAAATAGGATATTTTCTCAAGTTAAAAGTTTCTATGAAAAAAGATCAAAACTTGTTTTTCTTCCTTGGTTTTGAGTTTCTTTTACTCCTTCCTTTCCTCCTTTTACCCTCAGCCTTCTCTTTCCCCCTCTTCTGTTTTGCTTCAGAAAAAAAGAATGCAGAAGAACAAATAAGAAAGATAAATAAAGATGAATATGGAGTTTATAACTTTTTAGTTGCACCGAAGATAAACCAAAATTATAAAAGAAGGAAGTTCCACAATAATTTGTTGCCTTTCGACTAAAAGGGACAATGGAATAAAAGGTTGATATAGATGAGGTAAGGTGTAACAATCTAAAATTGTGTCTTAGACATTTTATTTTGTAATTTCTAAAAGTGACTCAGAACACATGAAGCTCAGAATTAATTTCATTCCCTGAATCTAAAGGCTTAGTCTCTCTGAAAAGGGAGAACATCTCCTGTACCAGGAAAAGCACAGGAGAAAAGCCTCTGGGAGAAGCAGCTCTCGGAGCACCACAAGTGGCACCAACCATCAAGGAAAGTTCCAATGAGACTTGGTGGGCTAATGAGACAGGGACAGAGTTAAGAAGACCTTGAAAGCTGAGATTACCCATGTTGCAAACACCTTTCTTTAAGTGCTGAATAATCTTTAAAGTTGCCAATTTTCCTCCGTGATGTGGTCTTGCTTATTCCTGAAAAATCCTGACTTTTATTGTCACTGCCAACAACAGCAACAAGCAGGGTAACAATTTACTATGTGTTAATTACACAATAAAAGGCATGAAAAATCCCTTGTTTTCTTTCCAAGAAGCCACAGTTATAACTTAAATTTTATGTGTGAGTCAATATGAGACACAAATTATGCCAGATGAAAGGCACACACACTCTGTAGCCTCAGACTGAAACCGTCCAACAGCACCACACAAAAACCTGGAATTCAGTCCTCTGGGCACTCTGGGAATGATCACCACCATCACCACACAGAATGCTCTGACATTTCCCTACAGCAGCAAGACTACTTTTGAACAGACAAAGGCAACTGAGAAATGTCAGTGAAGCAGAACTGGAGGACGTAAAACCAGCCACTGTGGAACTCTCCAGGGCCGTGATTGCGTTGTGCCAGCCAACACCTCTGCCCAGAGACAGCGCCTTGTTCCGGGCACGGCACCACAGCGCTGAGAACTTCTCCAGCTTTTAAAAATCCCTCCGAGTAAAGCATTTGGTGTATGATCCTTTGTGCCCCACGAGCCTGTTCTGTAAGGAGTATGACCCTGAGCACTCCTCCTCTTTGCCCCATGCATTACATGCTTCTGCATGAGGATCCTAAAGCTTCCTGAAGGTCCGTGACCATCCTCTCTCTGCAGGTACATTCTCTTCACTGATGTTTTCTGGTGAGGATCTCTTCATGTGTTTTTATCACAAGAGAATATTCCACATTCTGAAGCCAACTACTTTGCTTGCAAAAATGTTACATAGCTTTTCTAGCATCCAGTAGTGAATTTCACTGCAGTAAATGCATTGTTTTCCCAATAAATTAGTCTGGAAATTAACAGTTCTCTCATTGAATGATGTAACTGTTACTGACAGATTATTTGACAGTCTAGATGTCAAAATATTTTTATTCAGTGTGTACTTGCAAATGCTAAAAGTGTCAGGATTTTGAGTTTGGATGAAGCTCACTTAATTTCAGAAAATAAACTGATATTTATGTATTGTATTCAGTTGTTTTGTTATCAAAGGATAAATTGAAATAAGCAAGGGCAAAAACCTGCATGAGAAACACTGACACTATCTGCCTTTTTCTACACCAAAACACTTTGCATTAGAAAGTCAGATTACCTACGGATAGGACTTAACAGTGGACTGTGGGCAAGTCAAGTGGCAATGAAGTGTCTGTGGTGGAGGATGACACATTTTCTCTCCCTGCTTAGAAAAACAGCAGGACACGCTTTGCATCGATTTTACAGTGTGACAAGGAGGGAGCCTGGAAAAACATACTTGTGGGGCACACACATTTCCCTCCAGAAGAGTGATACATTTGAGTTAGAAACCCAAAGGCTGAGTAGAGAAGAACTGTGCAGTGATTTCCATTACAAGGCTGTGGAGAAGGGCCAAGAAAGGACAAAAAGAGCAAAAGCCAACTGAGAGCACATAAATACATTCATCTGAAAAGTTATTTTAAAAAATTGCTATCTAGGTAAAAATAAGGAGTGGAACCTTTAGGCATCAGTCAGGGATACAGGCTGGCTAATTCCCTCTATCCCCCGCACCCGTATTTCTCAAATACACAGGAATGAAAGTCTCCCCATTAACCTGCTGGAGAACTATTCTATCCAGATATTCTTCAAATGTAAAAAGAGTTGCTATTGTTTTGTTCAAGGATTGTGCCCCGGACTATCACACACAAAATCATATGAAAGCAAAAGATGGTGTTAACAGGAGGAGAAACTTCTCACATGGTGCCCGCCCTGCTTCTCCCTACATTAACTGGCACAGGTAATTCCTATCTTTTCCTCAGGAATCTGAGACTGTGCCCTGCCAGCAGCACCCAGACTTGCTGCTGTGGCAAAACTCCTGGCTCAGCTTTCGTGCTGCAGTGACTTCCTGGTACATCCAGAAGCTTCTCTGCACATGTGGCAGGTTGGATGGGATCAGAATTTTGACCCAATGTTGTGTAGCATGATGAGGACAATTAGGAAAGGCAGCAATCAGAGTTCCGCTGCTGCAGGTTGATTGCTGTTCCCGGCCTGGATCGCAGCCCACGGGGTGGCTGGGAATGGGCCAGGTGAGGTGCTCTGCTAGGTCCCAATCTCCTCCTGAGGAGAGGGGAATAGATTTTCCTGAAAAGAAGTCATGAAGAAATATGACAGGAAGCCTTTAATGATCTGCTTCAGAGATAAGACAAAACATTGCTGGGTGTCTCTTTATGACTAAATATCTTTTGTAATTGTTGGACTCTGTCCTAATTGGCTTTGATACATCAGAGGCGTGCTTTGTGAGCTGTTTGGTTAAAACACGTTGTTCTGTTCTGCTTCCTTTCAGATGTTCTGTGGATAACATTATTAGGCTTACCTTTTTGTTCATCCACTATAGCATTTCTATGCTAGTAGAACACCACACACATGCTCTTAATTTGATTCAATCTCTGAATAAACTGCCCAACTTTAAAAATGAGATTTACAGCGTTCTATTTTAGCGCTTGTGCATCCACTGATTGCCTAAAAGATTTATCTGGTTCATTAAAGTATGGATGTATTTGAATTTGCATTTCCCTTTTTTGGTAACACTTTTATTGAAGAGTCCAGTATTTTACCAGAAGTTCTCCAACTAATTTTATAAATAAATAAATAAGTTAACTAATTAACCAATTCCATTCTAATCTTTTTGGATTCTGTATCTTCACTAGGAAGTCCACAATACAGATCCTATTTTCATCTTGAACCCCTTGGCTCTTTGCAATTAATATCAAGATCCAAACTGCTGTCTCTTGTACCTTCCACAGCAAGAAGTTCTTTATAGCACCCAGTGTTTGAATTAAGAAAACTGCTGAAACTGGAGGATGCAGGTACACCAGATTCTGAGGATAAAAGTGAGAAGCAGTTGTACTTCTTGGAGGAGTTAAAACAGAACCTGTGATACAAATCATAGCTCACATGGCAAGCCAGATGATGGCTGTAAATGACCTGAGTGCTGGAGCCCACTGACGCGGCCCAAGGTAAGAGCTGTGCATTCTTTAGAGGAGGTGTGTGCTATCTTTGAACAGAAAAAGATGTTACAAAGTTGAATACAGCCTGAAAAGTGATGTATTTTCCGGAAAACACCTGGAACTCAGAACTGCAACTCTTCTGGTTTCCTTTGTATTTCACACCAACTCAGTTCTTTCTGTGCAGCAATATGCCTCTGTGGACTCCTGTGAAGAAATATGTTTGTTTGTGAAGAAACAACTTTCAATAAATTTAATTTATTAAAGAAACCTATCTGCAAGTCCATATAACTGTTTACATCAAAAGGAGTAACAATATTTTAGAAAAATAATCAGAAATTTCCATAAAGCAGAATTTCATTTATCTCTGAAATAAAAAGTTAAACAATTTCCACACATTGCAGGAAATAAGCCTCTACCCTTCCCTTTCCTCAATATATGCTTGGTTTCATTAAATTTTACTGAGCTAAATCTTATGTATTTCTCATCAATATAAATTTGGCCAATCTGCAAAATCTGAAGTACTCTCCCTGATGTAATTTTACTAGTTACTCTGAAGTCATTAGCTGGTATTATTCTTCCATTTTAAATACCCACAGGCATGATTCTAATTTCAAGTACAACAGTTAAGCTTCTAATACAAACAATTACATGTTCATGGGGAAAAACTTTCTGAATGTTAATGTAGAGGAGGAATCACAGTGTACATATTAAGGCTGCAAAGAAAGGAGATAGTAGCTAAAAGTTTAATTTTTAATCTTTAACTCTCATGGTCTTTATTGTTTTTTTATTGTTACTTTAACCACTTTTCTGAATGGACACCTATAATTCCTAAACTTCTCAATAAGCATAATGGAAACATTTCAAAGCTGGGCTTAAGAGGGAGTGGTTAGTTCAGGAAGATAATCTTTATACTTCTGAACCTAAGAATTAATATAAAAGACACAAATTCTTTCCTAAAAGTGTCTGTAAACAGTGACATGAAAAGAAAGGTGTAAGAACAGTAATCGGATGAAAAAAAATTGCTAAGTGTTTTCTTTAGCATGAAAGAAGAGTGTGAATTATTTTCCTATATAATCTACCAGCTTCATCAGTTGTAGATTATATTTCTTTTTTAGCCTTGCCAGCTGTGTAGAACTTGCTCCTTTTTGTCCATGCTCCATTGAGAAAGAAATGTGTACACAGGTAACGCAGCAAGTATTATCTGGAAAAATGAGTTATTCCTCCTTCTCTGTGCATCGGGGATTTGATTCCCAGCAACAGCTGCTGCATCAGTACAAGTACAGCAGAAAAAGAGAGATCATGATAAAGACCAACAGCAATATGTCCAATTCTTCCAACTTAAAATCTAACTGGCAACCTAATAAACAATTACTCGGAGGTAGTAAGGAGTTAGTAGTAGGTAATTTCTATGGTTCATAAGCTTTTAGAGGTACCAGATTTTTGTAATTTTTAACTTGGTTTTTATTACTGTGATAGCAATCTGCAGTCAACCTCACAAGATGCAATCATTTTACTGTGCTGGGCAGCCCTCCACCAGCTCCTCAGGCACTGCTACGAACAGGCGGAATGTCCTTACAAAACAGTCTCAGGATTCTTCACAGCAGCTGTCAGCAATGATGCAAGATTTATTAACAAGACAAGATTTAATTGAATTCAGTATGCTACTCAATAATGCAACCACTGTATCATCCGTTCTGGCATTTAATTTCACATTAAATTGATGTTATTCTTAAATATTTTTCAGTGTGCCACACAATATTGCACGGGAATAATGACCATAAAAGTTGTCTGGAAGCGACTTTCACCTCCCCCCCGGAAATTTCGGGGGTTTTATTTGTTGTGAGGGTTTGGTTGGTTTGGGATTTTTTGGGGGGGGTGGAGGCTGCTTTTTTTAATATTTTTAAATTGAGGTTATTTGAATGACTTTGCCTCAGTTTCCAGCATGGGTTTGCAGACAGTTACATCAGTATTGCTGAGGGATGGCACAGGGCTGGTAACAGTGGCTGGGAGGGGACTGTCAGAAGCAGGGGTTGCCTTTCCCAAATAGATGCCACGTGACCCCTTCTGAGGCACCATCATTTTGGTGACACAGCTGTGTCATTTTTGACAAAGCGTTGACAGTCATTTGTTTGGCTAAGACTGGGGGAAAAAACCAAACCAACCCCAAACCCTGTGATCATTTCTGCTTTTTGCCAGACACTGTCATTTTAACAGAGCATTCATGTTCTACACATTTAGTGGAAAACTGCAAGGACAGAGAGAAGAGCTGGAGTAAGTGACTGGTCAAGAAGCTGGCTAAAGAAAAGGCCTCTGTTCAACCAGTGGTCAAATCCACCTTATACACTTTGCTCTCTCCTCTCCTGACCTCTTCATTCACAGAATCACAGGATGGGTCAGGCTGGAGGGGACCACCATGGGTCATCTGGTCCCACTTCCCTGCTCAAGCAGGGCCATTCCAGAGCACATGGCACAGGATTGTATCCAGAGGGTTCTGGGATATCTCCAGTGCTTGGGCACTGCACAGGAAAGAAATTCTTCCTCATGTCCAGATGGAACTTCCTGGGCATCAGTTTGTGCCCGTTCCTGCTGTCCCATTGCTGGGCACCAAGCAGCTGCTGCTGGGATCTCCCTTTCTGGTGCAGCACCAAACCACCCATGCACAGCAGGGTTTGGAACCAAACCACTCCACCTGGGAGACAGAAACTGTCATCCTCCTACTTGTGTTTCCTGTGTGTTTTTTGCAGACCACTGACAAGAAGCACCTGCACTGCAAAATTAATAACCGTACATAGATATGAAAAAATCAGTTGATTGATAAAAGAGGCTTAACAGTAGCTGTGTTGTTCTTCACTAATTATACATATTGTATTCAGTTATGTTTTCAGAGAGACAGAAGCATAAATAGTGCAGGGTGTCTCGTTTAGCATGCGTTGATGTAACAGAAACCAGGAACAACACTGAATTTGCAAGAAAACCTGTGTCTTGCCCAATTTCCTGAATAAAGGAACTCCGATAAGCTTTAAAATTTTGAAAGCTTATCTGGAGTGATCCATTAAATGTAGGACTTTATCTTGACCAAGCAGGAAGTCTCTTCAGAAGGCATTCCAGAACCTGCAGGTTCAGATCCTTGGGATGGTGAGATTATTCATTAGAAATGTGCCTGCACTGAAGGAATATGTAATAAAAACAAAACCAATCACTTACTAAAAAAACCCATCCCAATTACATGATCAACAACAAAAGTATTTAAAAATCACATATTTGTCCTCTTTTTTGTATAGGAAACAACTATAACCTGACCAGGAACAATGTAAATTTCTTAAACTATACCCTGGTCCTTTATTATATAGATTACCCTTGGGAAGAAACGCATCCATGCACTTTCAAACTTTTACATCTTTAAAATAGTGCCAATTGCATCATAACTTTCATGCTCTCTAGACCAGACTCCACTAACTTGGATTAACTACATGTAAGCATCTGAGTTCCTTAGGGGATGTGGGTATTTTTGACTGAGAGGAAGGAATATTAGAGGAACTTTATTTTCACTGATTCTAAGAAGCCACTGGACAAGTATTTTGTTATATGAAGATCTGAATTCACAATTTACACTGACATTTTGTGTATCCACTAGTGGAAGAAAAAGAACCAAGTTAAGGATACTAAGGCTTTGCAAAACATTGCAGATGCTCTGGTGAAACTTCCCTTTGCTGCCCCATTTCCCAAGAAACTTTTGTCCCATTGAGACCAATGGCAATTTCCTTCCTCTCACTCAGCTTTCAGTTTGGGATTATATATCCATGGAGAAAAACACTGTTTTAACTTTCCTCACAGGAGTAAACCACCACAGGACTCATTTACAGACAAGAAACCAAACCAAAACACCATTAGAGAAGAACCCACAAACTGACTTCAGTAGCACTGAGTATATTTATACAAATACACAACTGCAAACTTCCAAACAGAAACCAAACCGTATCTTGAGAAACTGTAAGATGGGAAATTCTCCCAGCCATTCCTAGGGATTTCCTGTTTCACAGGTTCCCAGCTGAAGTGCAGCTGACAGAGGAAGCAAGGAAAAATCTACTTAAAGGCAGGGTAAGCTTTTGGTTTTATGAATGTCAAGCTGATGGTAGAGACTACTTGTCTTCCTCACACCATCCTGGTGGTCTCAGCTCTGTGAGAGGCCTGATCCAACTCTAACTGACATACAGAAGACACAGTGGAGCACAAACCCCTAGAGAAATTCTAAACATAATCTGCCTCTTGATAATAACAAACTCAAGAAAATAAAAAACAGGAAAAAAAAGCAAATTTCAGTTTGTTTTGCTTATCTTCCAGTTACATACGATGAACACATTTTCATGCTTTGAGTACAACCCTGTTTCGTACTCATTGTATCCCATAAATCAAATTAACAGGATGCCACCTCATTCTGGGAACATTCAAAAATGTAAGAGTTGTCCTACAGCAACTAAGTCTTCAGATTTAAGCATAAAGTTTTATTTCATTTGAAATGCCCTGACTACACCCATTGCTGTAAGGGAATCCTGAACTGTGCTTAGCCAAGGATGGAGAACTGCCATTGTTTCTGTTTAGCAAGTGCAAGATGGAGCTTCTTGAGCCAAGGCTTTGACTCTGCCACACCCAATGTCCCAAAGCTGCTTCTGCTGTTTCCACCTCTAAAACTCTCATCTGTGCGCCAGTACCAGATTTAGTATCTACCATTACCTGTGCAAAATACCTGATTTTAAAAGTGGAAATGCACACGGATGAGAGACTACAACCAAAACAGTGTTTTAGATTGGTTATTGAAGATTTTGTCCTTTCAGACATCCACAAAAATATTAAAAAGGCAACATACACAAGTTGAGGCTTTTAAAATGAGTAATTCCCAGATACTTTCTCAAAAAGATTTGCGTATGAAACACCAAATTAAATCCAGTAAGAGCATGTAACATGCTCTGCTCTAGGAGAAAAACAAAAATACCACATAATTTTGTTATTGGATTCTGTCCCAGCATTCACAAAAGTTAACAAGATATCCATTCACCTGGTCTGCTGAGCATCAGGATTGGCTCTTTTCAAATGTTTACACAAAAACCTTTGTAATTTTGCTCAGAGCTGGCTTAGAAATGTGATTTGTTTTTCACTTCCAAGACAGAAAACCAGTAGGCTACAAAGGTATCAGCCCAGCAACTGATGTTGAGTCAATACATATAAAACCACCTCTTCTTTACAGCATTTGGCAAATTCTATTGTTACAATTGTCAATCTGAAGACAAATACACAGTATTTTATCATTTTCTCAAGAGACACATCAAATTCCTGCATAGAAACAAATGTGAGAAATCTCAGTTTCTCTAGACTGTTTTGGAAGAGCAGAAATCCTTGTTCAGAATCACCTCCTGTCAAACAGGTGATTTCTTTGGAAGGTGGCAAGTCATAAGCTGCCACATCCAGTTCCTACCTAGAGGGAGGGCAGACATTCACCTACTTACCTGACAAAACTACAGCTATAAATGAAAGCATTTCCACGTTTGGAATACACACCAAAGACATAACCAAAAGTGCTGGAGGTGGGAGGTACAGGCACAATTGAAAAAAAGATCAAAAAATCTACCAACAGAAGCACTGTAAAGAAACCACTTCCTGGACAAGTGTAATTTTTCACATTATTTATTTCTCCAAGTCAGCAGAAACTGCCAGTTAGTATAACATAGATCTATACACTGCAAAAATAGGATACAGCTCTTCTAGCAGTCGTTTCTTGTACTGGTAGAGCTTCAGCAAACAGGCCACTCACTGTTCACGCTGGCATGCAGAGAACTGGTCTCTCCTACACAGCAAATCTACAGAATACCCCCAACCCCCCTGCTTTCTGAATTTCATGGAACAGCTCAGAATACAGTTAAGGTCATGATACAAATTCATGGTTTTCCATGTTTAGACTGAATTGCTGACATGTTGCTGCACAGGGATGGATATTACTGCTTACCTGGTGACTGCATGGGCTTCTTATGACCATGAATTACCACTTAAATCCCAGATGAATTCCAGCATTAAGCCTTTCAAAGACAATCCAGGTTTTAAAGTCATGCTGACCAAGGACACAGAGGGCAATAGACAAAAATGACTACATGATTCAAGCAAGGCAGAACAATAATAATGGTCAATACCCAAAGCATTTAGCCTTGTTTTTAAAACTTTCATTACAAAAAACATGTATTTTTTTTAATAGCAACACATTTCCTAGACCAGTTCACTTTTACTCCCCTTAGTACCAAAAGTTAGTACAGTATTTCTGAGATTAAAGATCAATTTTTTCATCAACATAGTGATAAACAGTATCAGGATAACTTTTTTCCTATTTTCAGTAATAATTCTACCCTTGTATTGATTTATTTTATTGATTATGGCCAGCAAAAGCATTTGCCTTTTTTTTTTGTGGGGAAAAAACCCCCAAATATCCCAAAACCTTGGGGTTTAGATCAGCTTCCCCACTTTCTTGACCACCATAGGCTGTCAAAACATAGCACATCACACAACACTCATCAGAACCTTAATGTGGGTAGTACAGGGAACATGAAAATTGCAGGTCATTTTACTATGAACCTCTGGACAATAGAGAAGCCACTGTTAAAGAACAAAAATGAAGCACCACAATTTTTTTTGTTCCAAATATCAAGAAAACAGTTTAGTAATTTAAGCTTTTCTTCTTTTACCTCGGAGTAAATGAAGAAAACAACAGTAGGGAAAACAAATGCAGAAAAAGAAAAGTGTTAATGAAACTGCTTTTCCCTGACTAACCTATTGCCAGGCTTTACCAGTTTATGCTGCTTTCCCTCACATGCCAAATAGCCACGTATTTCAGGCAGGCTGACTACAATTCGGCTAGATGGTGACAATGCATGTGTTAGATTTATGTTTGTAGGACACAAAATGGCATCCTGTGGGTTCTGTTGGTCAGCCTGCGTTTTTCTTTGCTGTCTTTCACTATGTGCACCTTGTCACATGAATCCAAGATTGTCTCGTCACATTTCGCCTGCTCTGCTGCAAAAGGATTTGCCTCATAGTCAGAGGTCTCCTGAGCTATTGGGAGCATAATGTTGACTCCACATCTCAAATCCTTTGTTAAACAGCAGTGTCAGTAGAGATCACGTGTGGCTCCTGAGCTTCTTGGGTAAGGAGATGACCACTGCCCTCACTTGCTTAACAGGTCAAGGCTTGCCCAGAACTTCAAAAAGCAGGAATAAAAACCCAATTTGAATTGATATACCCAGCTTCAAGCACCATTGTTTTACCAGGGATGAATCTTGCTGCAGGTGACTACAAAGTATGTCTGGATTACAGAAGACCACGAGATTTCAGTTGTATCCGATAGGGACTAATGTACTGCTCCTTCAAATTTGCTACCTGACTTGGAAGTGACAGCAAAGAAAAAACCAAATAAATAAATAAAGGCATCTGGAAATTCAATCCCAGCAATTCAGACAGGGTACAGGGGCTAAAGAGCGGCACTGACAGTACTTGAGAAGTAACTCAGTTGTGACTTCAGGTGCACACAAGTTTCAGCTGGACCAGGACTCTGCTTCTACAGTCTCCTGATTTTCTCTGTAGTTTAGCAAGAGAAATGCTTCCTTCCACTGAGAAATGGTTTTGTCTACTCTCCTTTCTAATGATTTACACTTGGGATACTACAAAGTGAAAACTTTACACCTGAGAGTCAAGATCCTCAGAAACAATCTGTGTTGAAATCCTGTATTTGTGGCACATTCCCAGCCACTCAGGCTCTTGGCACTGATTTGGGCACCTCAGGAAACTCTGCTGAGAAAATCCATGACAGAGAAGCCATGGACAATACAGACAAACACAGGTGTTTGATCATAGCTCTTTTTCAACTATTAACAGACCATTGCCCATTCCCAGAACCAAAAATAACTCGGGCTTTATCTGGATTCCAAACTTCTAAGTCCTTTAAACACAAATGCCTGTCTCTTATACCAATACTCTTAAACTGGCTGCTGACTGTTTTATGAAGAAATGCAATATCATCAAACCCAGGTGGTTTTTTTGTTCTTCCTGGATTTGCATCAGAAAGCAGAGCTACATCACAAAGTCTGCTTTTAAGAGGAGCATGGACACACTACTCTGAGTCTTTGCTTGCGTTAAGACTTTGTCTTGACCAGGTCTCCATTCCTGCCACTGTCTCTGCACCATCAGGACCAGAAAACATGTGAGGATCCACCTGAAAAACATCACTGACACGTTAGTTTAACACTTACAGAGGCAGAAATGTGTCACGAGCACGACTGGAGAGTGGCAGTTAAAGGAGAACCAGCAAGCAGCACCATCCCCTGCACAGGCTGGTCTTTGACCTTGTTCACCTAATGCCCAAAGGCAGCTAATGGCTTTACGTTTGCTTTAGAGCACCTGGCAATCATCAAACAAGAAATCCAAATTGGAAAAGCCAGGCCAAACATGGAGCTTCAGCCAGACACCAGAAAGGTGATGCACTGCTGTTACAGAAAGCTGTTCTGATCCATTTACAGCAAAATGGGGATGAGCTGTGCCCTCACACACCCGCAGCAGGACTCACCTCCTCGTATGCACCACAGCGGAGCTAAGACCGAATGATCCGCGAATAGCTTACATAAAAAACCCTAAAGCCTCTTGGCTGTGTGGTACTGTAAAGAGAAACGTGGTCCCCAGGTTCCTGGTAGAGCTGGGAAAGGTGGAGGAGTTAAGGAACACAAAGATGGTGAGGAGGCACAGGAACAGGCGTGAATGTCCCATCCCTGGAAGGGTTCAACGCCAGGTTGGATGGGACTCTGAGCAACCTGGTCTGAGCGGAAGGTGTCCCTGCCCACGGCAGGGGATTGGAATGAGATGATCTTTTAGGTCCCTAAAGGCATCGTACGATGCTCAGGTAACGCTTCATCTGCAAGTCGGGCTGGAGCTGCGCTAAGCTGTATGAAGCAGGGGAAGCAAGCAGCAAGCCCCCTTTCTTTTCCGCGCCTGAAGAAATTCAGAGCTTTACTCACACGTGAGGCGTCCCCAGAAGCCCGAAATCCCGGGTATTGCCATTTCCGTTCTTCGCGATTTTCCCACCACTCCAGCCGGGGCCGAGCCGGGCCCTCCCCACCCTCACGCCCTGAGGCCCCCAAGGCATCGCGAGACTTCCCGTGCGTCTCGCGGGAAGCGCGCGCGGCGGCCCGCGCCACGTGACAGCCGCGGGGGCGCGCGCGCCGGCGGGGGCTGCTCCACCTGTCACGGGCTCCTGGGTGAGGGGGAGGCGTGGGCGAAACCAGTGGCGGGGGAGGCCCCCACCCTTGCGCATGAACGTTACCCGCTGCACAAGCATTCCCCTCGCAGCCCATTCAGCCCCGTGCCCGCTCCGGGAAGCTTTTATTTCCCGCTTGTGCCAAGAGCGCCACGCCCGAGGCGGGGCGGGGCGGCGCGAGGGTGCCTACTGTCCCCCGCCGGTGGGACATGGCACCTTCCTCAGAGGCGTCCACTCCTCCAGCCCGGAGCCCCCGTTACGCAACTCCACCCGTGAGCGCAGCCCTCCCTCGTTCCTCCTCCTCTTCCCACCCCAGCACC
>VXBT01008393.1:484321-596134 GCA_013400235.1 Oriolus oriolus | reverse complement strand
GGGGGGAGGCGGAGGACGAGAAGGAGGAGGCGGCAGCGGGGGGAGAGCGAGCGAGCGAGGGAGGGAGGGCGCGCTTGGCGCTGCTGACGTTGCCGCTCCCCGGACCCTCCCTCGTGATTTTCGCCCCCAGCCGCCGGGAGCGGAGCCGGGGCCGGAGCCCGCAGGGAGCGCGGGGTCCGGGCCGGGGCGGGCGCGGCGCTGAGCGGCTCCAGGAGCCCGTCAGAGTGACTTGTTTACTCTGCGGGCCCCGCTGCCTCCATCCAGCGTGCCCGGTCCTCGCCGAGCCCCGCGTCCCGCCCGCCGTCCCGGCTTGACAGGGAGCGGGGCGTCCCGCGGGCTGCAGCTGCCCGGCCCAGTGTCCGGAGAGAGGTGTTTGTCTCTGTGGAAAGTTGTTGGCCCTGTCATTTAGTTAAGTAATGGCTGCTCCTGTCGGCCCAAGATGGCCGGACAGGGAGGAGAAAGAGAAGGGGGGGGAGGTAAACACGAAACAAACACCGGGAGCGAATATGGGGAGCGTGGAGCCCCCGGTGAAGGCTGAGGGAAACTCTCCTGCGCATCCCAAGTTCTTTCTGGGCGCTTTCCTGCTGCTTTGCAGAGCCGGTGCCCTCCTTATCAACCTGTAGCACGTTCTGCTGCCCATCCATGAGCAGCTGACAAAGGCTGTGCGGGCCGAGTGTCTGCCAGCTGTGCTTAAACACCAAACGCCAGGGAACCATTCGGGTAACAGAATAAGCGGAACTGTTTTTAAAACGCCACACGGCTGAAGCAAAGGGGACAGTGCTCCTCTGGTTCCTGCTTCCTGGCTTGTTCCTGTCAGTAGCCTGGCGTTTGACACTGCTCATCCCATTGTTGTGCCCGGGCTGTATCGTGGAGAATTTTTTTTTCTGCTGCTGGTTTTGGTTGATCTGGAGATTTGATTCCGAAGCGTGTTGAATTGGATAGCCTAGGCCTTTGCTTGTGTTTGGGTGTTTATTTCTGGCAGGATTGGAAAAGCTCAATGTCAGGACATGGGGGGAGGGATGGAAGGAGAAGCAAGTACGCTTTCCTTTGTGCTTATATTTAAAAAAAAAAAAAACTCGTGGTTTCCTTTCGATTTTCAGAGTTATTTATAAGAGCAGTTCTTCCCATTAATCAAAAAGGTAGGGGAGTGACATGTCAAACCAGTTAAATAATGTACGTTAACTGTTGGTGGACCAGAACTCGTGTCTGCTCTGTGAATGCTGCTGAGGCTATCAGAAATATTAGACCGAACCCCGTATAGGATAGAGCTTAAAGATGCCAGATAGAAAATAAAAGCTTCACATTTTATTAGATCATCTGTCACATAAAATTCCTTGGTTTAAGTTTTATTTTGTGTACTGTAAAATTAAGTGGTGCAAGGAGCAATTCAGCCTATTAGTTGAGTTTTGTGCCTTTCTTATATATAATGCTTCTTTTTTAATGCCAGTCAATTGTAATTTTAGTATATACAATCTGAAGTTGTGGAGCGTTTTGGTGGTTTTGGAATATGTTTTCAGAAATATCAAGGTATGTTCTTTTACTGTATTAAGCTGCAAATCCATGCAGTGAATACTAAAAAATACCCAAGCAAACCATATTTTGCTATTTCACCTCAGTTTTCAGATGGTGTTTTGTACATTTATGAATTGCACAGTAACTCACTAAGCATGTTCTTTGTAAAACTTGTCTCTGAGAAAGGTAGATTATTTAAGGAAGTAGAAGGATTAAAACGTTACTGTTGAGTGCAGAGATGTTAGAGAGGAATTTCTTGGCTTGAACCAGTTTCGGTTTTGTTTGTGCTTTTTACTTTGAGGCAACGTGCTTGTGTTTCTGTTACTGATAAGAAGTTGCTATTTTTAAGGTATTTTATGCTTCGTTCCTTTTCTGTGTGTGTGAAGCTTCGTGCAATTTATGCTCTATTGAGAGCCTTAGAACAATTAATCTAGCAAGCCACTTTAATTCAGTGTAGCAGTTATTTTTTTTTGTAGAAACTGTGGCCGAATATACGTGCAGTTAATTAATAGGTTTTACAGTGATAGCAACAAAATGTTTCCTTTTGTGCATGGAGCAACAACAGCTAACAAAGACCCTAGACTCCATAATTATGAAATCCTGACTGAATGATTTAAGAATCTACAAGGCAGCGCGTTACAGCGTGAGATTTATGTGCAAGTGTAGCAGGTAAGGAAAACCATTGAGTCATGTTTCCAGAGGAATCCTTCACAAAGGCAGAAATTTATCAGTGCTCCCCTCGATGCGAGAGGAGCACACCCGCTGTTGAACCTTTTCCAGAGGCTGCCAGGCTGTAGCAGTGAGTGCTCTGTGGGGCCTGGCAGCGCTCCCTGGTTACCTGTGGTTGAGGTGGCAGGGGCAGGGTTACTTGTCTGGGGGGACTGACGGGAGGCCCTGGGTTGTAAGTGTTTGGGGAACAGCTCCATTCCCTGCCTGGGTACTTGTGCAGAAGGAGGAGTCTGTTGAGGGCTTAAATTTGGTGCCTGGGTGCAAGAAGACGCTCCTTATTTTTGGTCGGGTTTGCTAAGATGTGCATCAGCTTGGAGGGGATTGCAGGAGGCCTTTACAGTGGGAACTTTGGTTTAATGAAGCCACACTCTGACAGGATTTAATAATAAGAAAACCGGGATCTCTTTGAGGGACGGAGGAAGCTTTGTGTCTAGAGCTTTAATTTAGTTTTGGGTTCTATTCATGCTCCAGGTCTGCAGTCCCCTGTTTTTGGTAGTTTTGCTTTGTAGGATATATGGGCTGTAGTATTGTGAACTAAGCTGAGCCCTGCTGCTGGGTGTAGCAAATCAAAAGGGCAGATAAGACATGTGTTCTATACAATTTTATGAATTATTGAAGTTATAGATTAGGGGTCAGGAATATTGTAATGTTGCCCCGTTTATTGGATATGTGATAAGCCAAAAGAAACTTCCCTGTAATGGTATACATGCTGTGAGTATGTGTGACAAAGGAATGGAATTTTCTGTTGCCAGAAATTTTGTGTTTATTTTGCAGGAAAGGAGCTTGAAAATCATAGTTTGCAGTTAGTGTGGTTTTGGGGAAGAGGGGAGGGAAACTGAGAGATCACTTTTCAAACTTGAAATGCTGGAAACCCAGCGTAGTCAGTCGTGTGTAGGAGAAAGTGCTCACTGTTATGCTTCCATAGTTGACAAGAACATTAACGTGAAGAGGGGGAAAAAAAGCCCCAAAACAAAAACTCTGCTGCTGTCTTGATGTCTCTTTCTCCCAGGAAGACATTCTGGCAGGAGGTGAAGCTTGAAGATTACTTGGGGGGAGGGCGAGGATATCCATTGTATTGGAAGTTAATTGCAAAGCATTTCCTTTCTCTTTCTTCCTTCTTTTTTTTCTTCTTTTTTTTTGTTTTTCAATATGTTTCCAGTGTTTAGCCGAAGTTGACTTGATTGCAGTGACAAACCATCGTTTCATAAGCTGTAATTGGCATCTATACAGATGTAGGTTGATGTAGCTGGTCTGATGTATTGGGTATAAGATGCTTATTAATTCCTATTCATTGAGTTTAATCAGTTTGTCATATCCTGTGGACAAAATCTGAAGCATGTTTCCATTTAAAAGTATTGATGTTGAAGTCGATTTAGAGAGATGTAGTCCCACATGATATGCCATGTTCTAGTCTGTGTTACCTCTCATGGTTTTGCGGCCCTTTTGTTTTCCAGCTGATTTTAAAAATGGTATTTCCTTTGTGTAAAGGCCACATGTGTTGACAAAATTAACAACGTGCTTCTCTGTGCTTTTATGAAGCTTACAAAATAAGTGCACAGTGGCAATATTCGTTCATTTTTCTTAGAATTCTAGGTATTGCTTGTTTAAAAATAGTTTTGGAGAGCATGAATTAGTATATGTTGGCTTTATCCTTTTGGTGTTGACATTAATGTTAATTTCCTATTAATCCATAATTAAATATCCTCAGTTTTATTTGTAACAAATGGCTTGGAAAATAATTATGCAGGAAAACATTTTAGCAGGTCAATCTCAGTGTAGTAAAGTGGTTTTGTTTCTTTTTTTAATAACTTTCGAAACATTTTGGCTTGATTTATTTTCATCAAAACAAAGAAATATTGCTTGAAAAAGAATTAAGAGTGTTTGCCTTACATAATGGCAGTACTGGGAATTGAGAAACTGGGAATTGGTACCAGGAGGCATTTGTAAGGCATTCCAGGAAGTGGGCAGCCTCTCCAATTTCTGTAGATTTATATCTGAGTTGTTCATTTATATTTGGTTTGTTGTTTTTTTGTTTTTTTTTTTTTAATATATTGTACATTCCCTATTATTTGTTTATTATCTAATGTACTAGTGTACTGTCTGTCCTGTGGAGCAAGTTGAAGTTGGATAAAATTTTGTAAATTGTGTTATGGGTGGAACCAGTTTTCTAGCCTTTTTTGAAGGTGTCACTTTTTTAAGTGTGTTTATTGGATAATTTTAACTGAGCCATAGATTTCTGTAAGATCAGCATTTTTTTTGTATGCAGTTTGGTCTTTGTGTTAATAGGGTGCAGCTTTTTAGGATCTAGTTAAGGTGTAATGGGTGACACATTCTGTAGTTCATGGTTGTACCATGTTTATACTTGGTAATTACAGCGGTAGTGTATATAATGGTTGTGTATCCTGGTACTTTAAACTTGGTTATAGATTTGCAGTATTTGTACTTCATCTGGTACTAAAACCAACTTTTTTTTTAAATGGACATTACACAGTACTGTAAGTCTGAAATACTTAGCATGTTTTGATACTTTCACAGCTAGTGTTTGAGGTTTTTTTTTTTTTAAATAGTGGGATTTTAGTGCTCTAAACATATATCCCTGAATGTTTTGGCTGTTCCTTAAGTGTAAAGTACAGTGTTGGTACTACTTTCTGAAGGCAGGAAAATTGATGAAGTCAGAAGCATTGCACTTGTCATTTTGATGTGTTAATGGAGAGAGAAGGATGGATCTCGTGTCCACAGACAATGTGCTTTTGTAGAGGTGTAGTTAGGATTGCAGGACACTTGGTGTGCTGGCATTTGCATTTCAGCAAGCTGTATCTTCACTATCAGGAGACTATTAATAGGAAATATAGGGTAAGATTTTTTTGTTGTTGTTGAATGCATGTTACATATTGTAGCTTTTAAGTACTGATCTACTGAGTCTGGAGGCTGAAGTGGTCCATTTTTCTAAGTGGTACCTGCGCATCAAGTTAAGGTAATTCATGCCCTGCTGACTTTAATAATCAAACAGCCAAGGTGGGCAGTGGTTCAGGATAGAGGAGAGAGGGACATAGTGCTGTATTTTAGCAGCTGAGGAATAGAGGTTCTGATAAATTATTTAACTTTCGAAAGTGTGAAGAAAAACTGTGGCAAGTGTGGGACACAACTGTTTCCATTCCATTCCAGTTGTTTAACCATTGATCCTTTTGTGCGTCGTGATAACTGTGGCCTCCAGCTTTCAAATTTCTCTCCAGGTGAATCCAAGTACAGTATGTGAAGAAGGAATAGCCAGTCTGAAGTTTTGTCTGTGCATGACATTATTCAGGTGTACTTTCAGCATGGCTCTGTGCCTCTTGCCAGCCTGCATAGCTGTTTGTTCACCGTAGTGGGTTGAGTGGACTTGGTAGTTATAGAGGTAAAACTATCTGCAAATGTTGATACCATCTGAAGTAAGTGTTGAAAGCATCTTCTAAAAGCTATGCCATATGTTTGTTATACCATTTTAGAAAAGAGTAGATGTTTCATGCTTGGATAACTTGGTGCGTGTGGAAACATTTGTTTTCATTACATTAGTGAGATGATAAAAAATTAAAGAATTATATGCCATGGCCCACTGTTGTTCTTTATCCCACTGACAGTTAGACAGTTATGTTCTGTGGAGAAATTAAGTTCTGGTTTCCAACCTTTCAGATTCATCAATGAAACTTAAGGTCATTCTCAGATTACTGAACAAAAATCATTCTTCTTGGTCCTCACCTAGTAAAATTTTTGGATAATGGGAGGAATTTTGCTGTATTTTCAGCAGTCTGAAAGGGAAGGAAACGTATATATTTGTAGTTGGAGACTACTTAAATAGCTCTGTAAAAACTGGTTACTGCTTAAAGGGCTTGGATGAGCTTCTGCAGAAATAAATGAAGGAGATGGGCTATGAGTGTGAGGTGAGTGCAGCGCTGAGCTGAGTGGCAGGTTTTAGTATTGGATCAGGTAATTCCAGGAGCCGAACCATTGTCCTGCTGATCCTGAATGCAGATAGCTGTATGGATGCAGCTTTGGTCCTTTAGTGTCACAGCTACCTTGTATTTTACATAAAAATCTCACGTAAGTTAGTTTTTTGTGTTAACCCATTTTCTTGGTGAAGTCCTGCAGCTGTGGTGCTTGAAGCATAAGGTTTGAGTAATTTGTTTTCACAATTAAACATTGAAGTGATGCTTATAAAACTTGATGTGTCATTATAGAGACCAGTGGAGTCTTTGCAGAAAACGTTAGCAATGTTAATCTTGCAGAATGCTTATTTGTAGTTAAAACCAGACAAAATTGAAATAAGTGAGTCTTGTATGGAGCCTTGCGAAGGCTGCCAGGATTTGTATAAGTGCACCTGAGAGGATAACCTTAGTACCTTACAGAACATTTTTGGTATGAGGAAAGAAAGCAATTGTGTTTAATATAGTTTAATCTGAGTTTTTTGGATGAAGGAAGTTCAGTAAAGCAAGAGAAAATACTTAAATATTTTATTACATGTTTCCGCTTTATGGATAAGCAGACTAAAGAAGTAGCCATAGTAGAGTAATTCCTCTGTGGAAAAGCTCTTTCCAAGACTGGCCTGTTTAAATGTGGGTCTGTTCAAAGCTTGTTTTCAAGCTTGTTATCACTACTGATACTGTCACAAGTAGATTGGGCCGTTTGATAGTTTGCTTGTGGCTGTTATAAAGTTTGTTGAATGGTACATTTCTAAAATGAGCATCTGTTTGTCAAAGTTTCTCAGTGGTTCGGGTATTTTTCTTGATACTGAATCCTGTTCTTTATGTTTAAAGAATCATAGGAAGGTATTCCTTTTGTACATAAAATACCATGTTAATGAACAAAACCCCCATTAAGCATATTTGGGAGTTGAGGAATGTTACTTATCAGGTACTTTCACTTTGGAGTGTGAGAGGATGCATGGATTACCATTAGAGCTGTATTGACAAATTACCTTCCTTTATGATTCTTGGATTTGCTACGTAGCATTCGTGGCAGAAGCTTATTTAATTAAGACGTAGAATTAAGAGCTCATTTACAGTTTTGTAAAGGGAGTGACTAAAAGTGTGTGATGAATTACAAATAGAACACTGTATGTCTGCATATGAATTTCTTTTGTGGTAAGTTGTTAAATTAATTGTTGTTTGTTAAAATGGCTTTAAGTCATTTCCTTTTCTCACAGTGGCATTTGAGGATTATGGTTCACTTCTCAGTATTGATTGGTTATTAGTCTGAAGCAGACTGAATTGTGAATGTGCTTTTCATTAAATTTCTGCTTCCATTTTGAGAATTTAAAATTCTGAACAATTTCAGAATATCATTTGCAGCATTAGACATGAGATCCAGTGCAACAGCTTTTAAAACAGAGCCAAGAGATGTATTTTTTTTAAATTGGTATTCTTCTGTTGCTTCCCCTCTAGTCCATATTAACTTTCTATTTAAGCAGTATTTTCATTATCTTACAATTTGAAAACTTACTTGCACAGGAATACAGAGTGGAATAATGAATTGAAGTTAAGGCTTTATTTTCAGGTATTTCTCTTCTAGGTAACAGAATTCTAAGTATTCTCTGTTGCTTCTCATATCTTTCAGTGAAACTGTCTTTTGGTCTGTGGGATGGACCAGGCTGGAGAACTGTTTCAGATCAAAAATAACCTAGTAAAAATAGAAAACTCACTAGTTTTAAATAACAGCTATTGAAGGTTAGTACTAAGAGGTTTTAGAAACTTGAAGAGCCAGCTTCTGGTTGCTCAGAGCTGAGTTGGGAGGGATTCCATGGGAAGCTTCCATGGAGGATAAAGTAGCTAGTGAGTGCTGGGAGTTCTTGCAGAACGCTCTTCTGGAAGCATGAAACCAGTTCATCCCCTTCAAATGGAAGGGAAGTACTGGTGGAGTAAGAAATCCCCTTGACTTAACTGCAAGCTCCTGAAGCTGCTCAAAACCAAAAGAGGAGTGTACCAGGGATGGAAAAATGAACAAATACCCACTGAGAACTATGAGGGCATTGCCAGAGTGTGCAGAGGTGCAGTTAGAAAAGTAAAAGCTCAGCTGGACTTGAAATTGGCTGGAGATGTCAAAAACTACAGGAAAGGCTGTTTCAGGATCATAAACAATGAGCACAAACAGAGGAAAATGCTGGCCCCCTGTTAAACAGGAGAGGTGAATTAGTTGCCAGCAATGCTAAAAAGCCAGAGGTTCTGTGCACTTCTTTCACCTCTGTCTTTACCAGCACTCTCGGGCCCCAGACCTTGGGAACAAAAATCCAGTTTCATGCACAGACCTACTGCCAGTGAAGGAATTATCGGTGTGTGTGAACTATTACAAGAGCTTGACCCCTACAAATTAGCCATCTGAGGGTGTTTAAGAGAGCTGGCTGGATACTGCTGGGAGGCTGCTGTCCATAATCTTTGAGAAGTCATGGAGATTGGGGAATGTTCCAGAGCACTGGGAGAAGGCTCATGTTGCCCCATCTTCAAGAAGGGCTTAAAAAAGAACACAAGAAATTGTCAGCCCATCAGTGTTACTTCAGTCCCAGGGAGAATTATGGTACGAATCCTCCTGGGGGCTGTCACAAGTCAGATGAGTCACATGATTGGGAAAAGCTGGCACAGATTCACCAAGGGCAAATCATTCTTGGCAAACCTGATTGCCTCCTAGCAGAGAGTAACCTGCTTTGCATGTATGGGACTAGTGGTGGACATCGTCTTCCTGGGTTTCAAGTCTTTCCATGCAGTTTCCCACAGCCTTTTCCTAGAGAAACTGATGTGTTGTGTTCCAGACAAGGCATCTGTGTGGTGGGTGGGAACTGGCTGATGGGCAGCACCCAAGCAGGGTGGGAAATGCTCCTTTTCAAACTGGCTGCCTATCACCAGTGGAGTCCCCAGGGATTGATACTGGGCCACTGTTTAATACTGTCATAAGTGATCTGGATGGAGGGATCAAGTGCACCCTCATGAATTTTGCTGATGGTACCAAACTGAGTGGGGAAGTGGACCTGCAGAAAGGAGAGCCACCAAGCAGAAAGTCCTGGATAGGCTGGAAGAATGTGCTGATGAGAACCTTACAAAGTTCAGCGAAGACAAATATAAGGTCTTGTGTCTGGGAGAACGTGATCCAGGAGTGCAGCACAGTCCGGGATCTGTCTGGCTGGGAAGCAACTCTGTGGAAAGGGACCTGGGAGTCCTGGTGGATTTAGCTCAATAAAAACGAGCAATGTGCTGCTGTGGCAAAGGGAGATACTGGGATATTGGATGCTGTATCCAGTGGGATGCTGGATTGCATCAGCAAGGGCATCACCGACAAAGGAGTTATTGCACTCTGCTCAGCGCTGGTCAGGCCATACCTGGAATATTTGTGTGCAGTTTTGGTGCCCACTAAACAAAAAAGATGTGGCCAGGCTGGAGAGGGTCCAGAGAAGGGCTACAAAGATGATCAAAGGACTGAGAAGCTGCAGTGTGAAGATTGGCTGAGAGATCCTGGTTTGTTCAGCCTTGAGAAAAGAAGGCTTCGGGGGAGATACTATCAGCGTGTTCCTGTATTTAAAGGGTGCCTACGAAGAAGATGGAAACTCCGTTTTTACAAGGAGTTACATTGATAAGACAAGTTTTAATGGGTACAAGTTACTCCTGGGGACTAACTTCCTCCTGAACACAAGAAAAACTCAAAAAGAAAGCAGCTATTGGAATAATGTCACCAGGGCAGTGGTGGATTCTCCAGTGTTGGGTACTTTCAAGATGCTGCTGGACAGGGTGCTGAGCCATCTTGTCTAGCCTGTGCTTTTGCCAAGAAAGGTTGGAATAGATGATCCGTCATGTTAAAGGAGAAACTGCTGCTTGAGCATTTTCACACCATTCAAGGAGTCACATACACCCCACCCAAGACTGTATTTAACTGCTGGGTCTGGAGTCCCTTTGCAGCAGGAGTGTCCAGTGAGCTGATGGATGGGTGCCCCTTGCAACTCCTTGCTCATACAGACTCTTGGACACACTTCCTCTTTTGAGCTTGACCTTGAGTTTCCTGCAGCAGAGACTCAGGCACTGGGTTTGTAAAAATAAATAATTTAATAGAGTGGTATAGCAGCAGGTCTTGAACTGGGTGCCTGCGGAGGCAGAACAAAGAATTCGTTGGCCTTTTTTATACTGTTTTTGTACACTTACATTGAGGTATTTTCTGATTCTGCGAATACAGTTCATTTTGCAGACTTAAAAAGCTGTTCAGGAGCTTTGAGAGGGAGATTTGGGAGGCTAGGATGGGTACTGTTTAATGTGACACTATTTCTGTAAGGAATATTTATAGAAAATTATTGCTCGTTATTTTCTTATAGAGAATGGAATTACGTCTTTTGGAAACACAGGTTGCCAGCACTAGATTGCATAGAATCACAGAATGGTTTGGGTTCGAAGGAGTCTTTAATACTATCCAATTCCAACTCTCCTGCTATGGGCAGGGACATCTCCCGTTAGACCGGGTTGCTTAAAGCCCCATTTGGTCTGTTCTTGAACACTCCCAGCGAGGGAACATCCACAACTTCTCTTTTTTTCATGGAGAGGAGGGATGGAATGAGTGCAGTGACTTGGCTTTCTCACTCTCTGTGAGGGAAGACCAAGTGTTTTGTGAAGTTACACTGCCACAAGCAGATGTGGGACAGGTTCAAATCTGAACATGTGCACAGCAGCAGAGAATGCCAGAGTGTATGTAAGGAGGACTATATAGGAGAAAACTCTGAATGAAGGAAAGATCCTGAGGGATCTAGGTTGAGTGCTTCATGAATTATGTTTGAACCTATGACTACTGAAAATCAGGCCACCATTTGATTTTAGGGAGGTGGAGAAATGAAGCAGTCTTTTGGGAAGGTTTTTCAGAAAATAGTGTTATAATAAAAGGAAGACATTTGCAGTTAAAGGAAGTGGAAGAAAGGTTGAAAAAGGATACTTAGATTAGATGTGAGAAAGAGTAGGAAACCGTGGAATTAAATGGGTGACTTAGTGATGCAGACCATTTTGGGATTGAGGGGAATGGCAGTGTGAATCATAGTGTTTTTATTCTTTCCAGAAGCTGCCTGAATCTTGTGCCTGGTTACCGTCTAAACATTACTGCTAACTTAAGTAGCATTTAAGTGTTTGATGGTGCTGGGGCCTGCCTCAAAAGATTTTAAAAACAGTGTAAATGGGAACAAAACAGAGAGAACAAAATTGCAGAGTTTGTGTAGGGCGTGAAAAAGCTTAGTAAGAGTTACATGCTCTGAGTGTAACAGAACTCTCTCCCATTTTTGAAATAAAAGATGTTAGCTGTGTTTTCTATGTCTTTATCTTAGACTGCTGCTTCCCTTTTCCCTTCTGAACCCTCAAGGAAGGGAAGAGTAAAGAAACTACAGCTTCTGCTCTTTCCTCAAGGTGAAAATGAAGGCCAAGAACTCTCATGTGTCTGTTCTCATGTCATGTTCTGCTGCCTTTAGATTTGAAGGATAAAGAAAGCTGAGCAAGTGTGGAAGATACAGATGGATATGTTGAAAGGGCAAGGAATAGTTTAAAGTGTGGAACTGAAAGCCTGTGTAAGGGAGAATGATGCTGATCTAGAGAATTTAACGGTGCAGTTTAATACAACAAAGTGTAGAAAAAGTGTAAGATAAAGTGGAAGGATAAGAAAAATGGAGAACATCCATTATATAACATCATAAAGCATGTCATAAGCAACCTCTGGCAGGAGAGAAAAAGTGGAATGATATTGGGAAGAATAAAGAGCTGCAAAAATTATGTACATTGGTTGGTAAACTTTAATGGAGCTTCTGGGCATGTTACAAATATAGTAACCGAGGGTAGATTTAACACACAATGGTTCTCAAAGCTTTATTTGTTCTTAGTCTCTGGTGTGGTGCACAGAAATGTGTTGTTCTCTGAGTAGTTTTAATCTCTCCTGGGTTTTAATGGTTGGAAGGGCAGAGCCTTTGAATTTGTGATTTTGTTAATACTTGAACATTGTAAGTTTTCAGGAGGGGGAGACTACAAAATTCTGAAGGACTATCAGATTTCAAGTGTTACCTGTTAAAATTATCAACAAATAAGGCTTAAGTGTCTTTTTTGCTACTTGAAAAATGTTTTTTACTTGATTTTAAACAGAAATGAGTGTTCATTTGTTGCTTTTTTTAATTCAAAGAAAAGGATGAGTATAGCTTATACTCCTTATAATTTCTGAAAAACAAATTATAGTAGGAAGCTGTACAGCTGATTTTGAATGAGAACAGTACATACTTCTGTGCTCCTTGCTTAAGAGGAAAATATTAAAAAAAAATATCATGCATGGAAGCAAAACTGGAGGCATCAGGCAGTATGACAGAGATGGGTGTCTGAGCCAGCCTTTTCTGGTGCCTTTATGAAACCCCTCAAATAGATTTAGAATCATGGAATATCCTGAGTTGGAAGGGACGCACAAGGACCATTGAAGTCCAACTCCTGGCCCTGCTCAGAGCAACACTAACAATCCCACCCTGTGCCTGAGCGTAAATCCATGTCCTACCTTTAGTGTAAGAGCACATGGAATTTAACTAACAAGTTATGGTTTCGTTCTTGAGGGCTTTCTTAACTGCAGTTACTGTATGGAGGAAATTCATAGCTGAAATGGCTTTAATGCCTCCTAGTTCTATATGGGGAGGATTTGGAGGTGTTTATGCTTATAGCAGAGTTAATTTTTGTTGCCTAAGTAAGATGAGATCGCAGAAACCATCAGAGTCCATGTTAACTAATGAGCAGAATTAAGTCTCATTTTCTACCTTTAAAGGTCTCTGTTAACTTACAAGTTCATGTGTTAAAAATTTATTCGTTCTGACAGTTTTTTGGGATTAGTTATATACTGTCCATCTTTGCTTAATTGGTGGGATTTTTTTCTCTGTATAGCTGCAGTACAAGTAATTTTTAGAAGTTTATTTGGCATAAATAATTTGAAAAAAAGTGTTAATGGTTGAATGAAAATCTGGAAAGGAGACGTGCTATGTTAAGAAAGGTGGAGAGCACAGCAGAAGCTGCATCGTAGTATGGAAATATATTAGAGGCAGATATGTTTGGGACAGGTGAAAGAATTGTGGAAGATTGTGTAAGGGTTCCTTAGGTAATTGTGGATGGTGGGGATATGATCATTGCGTGGGACTGTGATGCCTGATCTTGGAGATTGTCTTCAGTTAATCTGTGAGTGTAAATGTGTTCAAACTCTGTGAGGAAAGATGTGGAATTGGAATGTTGCAGTCTGTTTATTCCCTGCTGGTAAAAATGCTGTCGTCTTAAATTGTGTTTTTCTTTATTAGTTGATTTTCTTTCGTGGTGGCAGCTTGTTTTTTGCTTTTGAATGGTGGAATGTTTTCCTGTAGTGCCAGTTGCAAACTTGGGAGCTTGCTGGCATTGTGGCCAAAAATCTGAGAACAATGACGACTCCATTATGTGCAGTGAGAAAGGAACGTTTGTACTACTTGCTTTTAATTGCTAATTAAGCCAAGTCCTCAGTAGTTTGAAAGAATGGAATAGTTTATGCCCTCTGCTTTAGACCACTATTTGCTACTTGGTTGTGGAGAACGATGGAAGGGATGTTTTTTGTTATGATTTCTGGATGAAAGTGAAAATGCGTAAGAGCAGTCATTTTTCACAAGGAGCTCTCAGGATTCGGGGGATACGTGGTGCCTGTGGAACTGAGGAACAGTTTAGGACTTCTGTGCTGCTTGGAGAAGGTCAGGCAACATCATCTGCCCTGTCCTCAGCACTCTGGATTTTTCTTGACTGCTCTGCTTCAGTTTCTGTATTCAGTTTAAAGGTAATTTTAATTTTCCAGACAAGCAGCAGGGATCTTCTAGAAAATGCCTGTTCATCTTTTGAGATTATTTTAATTTGTTCTTGATTATTATTTTCTCTTTTTTTAGATCAGAGAATGAAGATGCCTTAATAGAGTGCAAGCACTGGTTCTAGTGCATTAGTGCATCACTTTAAAGATTCTTCAGCACAGCTAGGTTGGAATTTTCTGACTCCAGGAAACTCTGCTTCCAGAGGCATTGGTAGGCAGATACGCAGATTTAGCAACTGAAACAGGAAAACAAGTTTCAGCTACAGGTCATTTCACAACTTTTTCCTCAGGGCTTTCTCACTTCCACAGCCAGAACTCAAAAATGGAACAAACTGATTTAGAGCAATTCATTAATGAGTAGCTTAAGGTCTGTCAGGCTTCCGACAGCTGGAAAGGAGAAGGAGCACGCTCCTGCTTCAGTGGCTTCATTTTCATGATTTTTCTGCAGTATTTGAGAACATTTCCAGATTCTTTTCATGTCATGGCTGAAACAAACTCATTCTCATAAGGAGATGACCTATTTCACTTGACACCTTGTTTGCCAGTGATTCCTTTTTCTAAATAAAAAAAGTAAAATTGCTATGGAGTAGTACTTACTGGTATCTGGGTTTAAGAAGGAGTGTGCTGTCGAATTTGGACAACCTCTTGGTGCTGATGTTCCCACGTGGATCTCAGGCTCTGCTGCTGTAGCTGTGCTGGCATTTCCTCTGCTCTGACAGGAGTTTCTCTGTTGGCATCGCTGCCCCATCACCGGCAGTGTCAGAATCAAACCTCCCTAGAGCTCTCTGCTGCTGCCATAGTTGAAGGGTTATACCAGGGTGTGTGATTTTCTTACCCTCGTGTCTGATCATGGTAGAGCTGGTTTTTGTGAAGCAGCAGTGATGTCTGCAGCTGGGGTCTTCGTGTGCTCTTGGGGTACTACGTGTGGGAGATGAGTTTTGTGGATGAGAACTGCAGTGTGAGAGGAATGACCAGTATTATTTAGGTGGCAGGTAGAAGGGCATTATTAAACAGCAGATGCATTCATAAGATGATGCAGCATTTATGTAACTTCATAGTGCTTGTTAAATTCCTAATTCATTTAAGTAGAAGAAATTCACATTTTTCCTAGAAATTAACAAACAGACACTGAACGAGTAGGGGAAGGTCCTGTGACACTGCCTCTCCTTCCACAGTCAGATAAGGGAGTCAGATTAATTTAGTTGCTACTTCTGAATAGTTTTTGTTCTTAGTGTCAAAGTGAGTTCTATTACTCCCTGAAATGCACATTTGAAGTGAAATGTTGCATTTTCTTCCTGCACATAAATCAGAGTCTTGGCATTTGATTATCCCTTTGGTTGGACCTCTTGCTTTGCACATCGAACTTAAAGGAAGATTGCCTCCCAAGAGGTATTCCTTCTCCAAAACTAAGGGACAGTTGCACAGCGCTTGGGGATTCAGCTGAAATGGGAGGTGAAGTTCCCATTGCCAAGTGGCATTTACTGTAGAGAAGTGCCCATGGGGTTGCACCTACGTGTCTGCATGAAGCTGTAAATCTGTATGAGTTACCTTGTCTTTGACAGAAGCTCCATTGCTGGTGTGATGTTGCCCTCCTAACCTGCCCAGCAAGTTAAAAGAGTAATTTTTTTGTGTCCCCTATCATGTTGTCATTGTCCCCCCACCCACAGCATTTTTAGCTCCAGTTATCTTAAATTCTGCATGCACCTGGCCTCCTGTCATGTAAGTGTCATGATGTGTGTGGTGTCAGTCATAAGTGTGCATGTAGTGGTCTGAAAAGATGTAGGTGAGCGGGAGACAATCATTAATTATAGAAAAAAATAGTTTCAAACTGTTTATTTTCAGTTTTACTAAATTCTCCATCTTTTCTCAAGTCTACTGCTGTGCTTTACTATTTATGTATGAATAAATAGACAAAATTAACCTAATTAATTGTAATAGCACATCTTAATACATACGTATCTTAGACGGATCCTCAATAGCTTTCTCTCAGATGCTGTCATACAAGTATTTAGTATTTTATTTCAGTGCATGCAGCCTGCATTATCTGTGGGGAAATCCCTTTAATTTAGCGTCATCTACTTCTATGCAAGCGGACTGCAAAGGCTGTTGTTCTGTCTGAGCTCTTAGAGGTCTGTGTTTTGTGTTGACAATGAAGGAAATGCTGAGACCTTATCACTCCCTACAACTCCCTGAAAGGAGGTTGTAGCCAGCTGTTGGTCTCTTCTCCCAGGGAGCCAGGATTGGTGTTTTCCAACCTTAAACAATTCTCTGATACCCTGGGCCACATCATTAAATGAGGAGGTTGTTTTATGCTTATCTTCTCACATGTTTGACTACTACAACCAGTGGGAGGAGGATCTCCCAAGATTTTGGGAAGTAGCCCTTATCTGTGACATGAAGGTATCCCCCTTAGGGGGATCCCAGCCTGTAATGCAATTCTTTTTGTTTTGAGGCTGCTCTAAATTGCAAGCCTCCTATATCTGATGTTTGCCTCACCTGGAGATCTGTAGGTCAGATACAAACTGACCTATTCGTTGCATCTGGCACATGAGGTCATGGAGTTAGGTGACTGCTGGTGGTTGTAAATGAGTCCTGGAAAGGAAGGAGATGCAAGCTGAGCTTTTTGGGGGACTTTTGCATGTACAACCCATTAATCCCTTTAAATTCTAGCAGAGTTTTCAGTAGAATGAAGGTATGTTTGAGAATTGCACAGTATCATTTACCTAATGATGGCTTAGCCACATGTAGTCCTCCTGGAATGTGTCTACTGAGGTTGTTGTAGTAAAATAAGGATTATTTCTTTTGCGCTTCCTCTTCCCTGAAGACTCCCTGTTAACAGCACAGAATTTTGGTTTGTGCAGTGAACTTTGTTCTGTGGTATCTTGTGGCCTTCCAGGCTGGTCTAGCAAGACTTTTGGAATCAGCGAATGAAGTTGTGCCCATGGGCATAAATTTAACTCTGACTTCCATGAGTGACACTTTTTTTCAGACACTGTCATGTGCATGTGCTCTTTGCCCCTGTCTGCACCTGAAGCAGAGCTGCTCCTGTCACAGTTCCTAGACTGCTTTCTGGGAAGACCCAGCTCTGCTTTTTTCCCCAGCTTGGTTTTTCCCCATACCCAATGATCTGCCTCCTCACACCAACTTTGAGCTTTGCATGTCATTCCTGTCTGGTGCAGCTGCTGATGGTTGTGGTGGCTTCAGTGTCCCTGCCTGTAGAAGGCAGTGCTAAATGAATCACGGTGGATTTCTTACGGCACAGAAATATTTCCTCATTTCAACATTAGCAGTCAGGCTCATGACATTCCTCAAGGGAAAGCATAATGTAACAGTCCATACTTTTGTGCTTAATACCTTGACTGTAGAGTACAGCTGCCACTGATGCAGCTGGAATACCAACAGCTGCTTTCCAGTGCCCTGTGTCACATCTCTGTGGGCAGAACTGTGTATTTCCTGTTTTCAGGACATTATTTAGTTGCTCTGAGCCTTCTGGGAGGCCTCACATAAGATTCCGCTTGCTAACAAACTACGTGTTAAATTTTATTGACAAAGGTCTTTTCACTTTGTATTTTTATACTTAGCATGTCACTCTGAAAACCTGTTTCGCCAACCCAGAGCTACACTTTCTATTTAAAAGGTGTATTTTGTGCAGATAAACTGTACAAAAATAGTGGTAGTGATATCACTATCAGTAGCTTTCACTGTGATCACTGGAGACAGTGGTGGCTTTCTGATAGTGAAAGCAAGTAGCAGCATTAGGACATCAGCACTGAAAACAACACTTTTCAAATTTTGAAACACCACACCAGATCTAGACTTGGGTTGATGAAAATGGATAATAAACCAGTTATTTAATTTTTGAGTCCTGTACAAAAATGACAGCAGAATCCAGCTGCAGTGCTGCATTTTGCTGGATCTGCTGCTGCTTTTGTCACTTGCTTTTGATCTTTTTGATAGTATTTCTGGTTTTGAGAGAAAAATTTGCGTTTCTTTACTTTAGAGAATTAAGACCATTTTGAAATAGTAGGTGACAATGGCTGCTCACATGTGTTTTGGAAAAAGGAGCAAGTCTGAGTTTGGAGCCTACCAACCAGATAAATGATGCAGCAGAAAGTAAATTATGCGTCTGCTCATCTGAAAGTGGGTGGAGGGGACATCTTCGGAAAAAAGAAAAAAAAGGGCTGTGACCCATTACTTGGAACATGCATTGGAGAACTTGGGACTGTAGCTTAGTGTTACAGAACTTCTTGAAATGTGTGACCACGATGATTGCTGAGGGCCTGGCTTTCTTGTAGCATGTTGGTGTTATCTCTGGAGGTCAGAGAGCTCGTTCTTGGGTGCTGTGCTGTGGCAGGCAGTGCATGCTGAGCACGAGACATCCAAAGATGTTCAAGAAGTGATATCCAGTCTCATTTCTGTGGGGGAGGGTGGTGTTTGTTCGTTTTGTTGTTTGTTACCTCTTTATTTGTTAACAAAGTTATGAATAACCATTTATTATTTTTCTTCAAAACAATTTTTATTTCTTTCATGATATTTTGAAAACACGTCACAGAACATGTAATGCTCCTGAGATTTGGTCAATATTATTTTACTCTTTCATTTTTCTTCCCTGTGGAGTTGTTAAACTAAAACTTTTCTTGAAATTTTGTAGAATATTATTTCTCAAGAGGGTTTTGAAAAGCAGTAGTCTTTGCGTAAAAAGAAAGCTGGTTTGTGTGAGGATGGAAAGCTTTGGATGTTTTTTAAGTGATACTGATATACCCACAGTGTTAGTACTTGTCCTGTTGGAGTAATGCTGAAATTAAAGCCAAAATATAATCTGAAAGACTGTAAGAAGTGGGTTTGGTTCTTAAAAAATTAAATGTATTTGCTAAAGAATTACAGTCCTTGATTAATTAAAATTAAATAATGCTAGAAATAACTGAACTCTCTACATCAGACATCTCTAGAGAGACTCCAGGCACTGAATCTCACAAGTATTTATGTTGTTGAAGCTGGACAGATAGCAGATAGTGTCCGTGGGTTTTGGTTGTATGGTTATTCTCTCTGCTTACAGTGTGTTTGCCTCCTGCCTGCACAGTAGGGATGTGGTAGTTTGAAATACTAAGGAGTTAATTTTACCTAAAGTTTCTCAAATGCTCTTATTCAGAAGTGCCTCAAGGGCATAAGCCTTTTGCTTAACAACTCAGCTCTTTATAGTAAGTTTTAGTATTGGTCTGTTCTCACTTGAAATTGTTCCCGAAGTCCTGTGCAGAGTCTTTGAGAGGGATCACGAAGGAATACATAGGTTTGTGTGAGAGGTTCTGGTTGTTTTCCGAGCCTGTCCCTTCACAGTGCATGTGGCTGTGTCACAGGCACACAGATATATGTAATAGCATTATGTTTATGGAAATTGCTGTCTTAAATGTGATACCAAAGAGTACTTAAAAGAACCCTTTTGCCTCTACTGTTTACATTTAAATACTGTTCAGGAACTTAATTTTCTGATTCTTCAAATACTTTTTAAATTTTCAGTCTAAAATTATACACATTTGTTTGGCAACGTTATTGTTAGGCTGAAATAATTCTCTTTCACTGGCGTTTGTCCTGTTGGTACTTGCAGAAGAGTCATACTAGCTTTTGATTGGCTAAAGTAAACAATTTGAGATGTTTAGACTTCCTTTTCCAAGAGAGACTTTTCTCTTATCCCTGCAGTTCTCTTCTAAATTTATTTAATTTCTGTCTTTACTGTATGCAGGGAAATTGTGTAGAATCTGCCGAGATGGTATTAATATTTCTGCTTTTAGAATGGGTTTTCCTCTGTCTCTTCTACTGCAAGAGCTTGGGAACTGAACTACCAGGAAGCAGATTCAGAGCAAGATGGTTCCCTGCAGTTAATTTGTGGAACTGCTGGCTGTCCAGTACTGTTAGTGTGAGATGAGTTGACATGGTTTTAGAAAGGGGTGGGGAAAATTAATAGAAGGAAAATCCATCAGGAGCATTCCCCATCTGTGCCTGGGAAGTTTCTGAACTTAAATTGATGTAGTCTGGAAAAGTATAAGAAAAAGAAACCCGACCTCTTTCTTTTGGTGCTTTTTCAACAATGTGAGTAAAAGCTGTGCTAATCTTTTATTAATGCTATTTGAGTCCATGTGCTGTTGAAGTAAATACAAAGACAGGTTGCTACGCAGGGCTGACTGTTGGTCTGACTTATTGTCATCTTATTTTAACTTTGCTGGAAATCTATTCTCTATTGAGCTCCAGAATCCTCTGTGCTTTTTTTCATCTGCCTTATGCTGGCAGCATATACTCATCTTGGTTTGTTGCATTATAATCCAGTCATTAATGTACATGAGGGGTTTTTTTGGTAGTTTTAATAAGACTGTCGCAGGATCTTATGTGGCTGTATAATGTTTTACTGCTATGTTTCTCCCAGACTGCCTTTCAAAATCCATCTGAGGGGTGTGGTTTGGAGTTGCAATGTCCTTACCTCATTTACAGTTGATAAACCTAAAATAAGACCATAAATTCAGTCCAAAGGCCAATATCTTACCACGGCAAATTATGGAGATAATTATGGGATGATAGGCTACCCCCAATAAGTGTAGTTAATATTACAGCAGTTCACCTTTTATGTTGAATTTTGTGCTACTTAGACACTATAAAACACCTGTGAAAATGGATTTTAAGTGGAGGTTGGCCTGACTCACAAAAAAATGAAAGCATGCTGAACTGTTGAATGTGAAACAAGTATAGGAGACTGACCCAGAGTCTCAAATCTCATGCCATTACTGCACAGAAGGAATAATTTTTGACAAATTTATGTACTCCTGCTGCATGTTGTGCAGTGTAAAGGCGCTGTGGAAGCCTCATGGCACAAAGGAGGATGAAGTTGAAGTTGTGCTCCTTTGAGTCTGCCTGCATCCCCTCATCTGGGAGGCAGGGAAATAAAATCAACAAGAGCTTCGAACTTTGTTTTAATGCTCCACAAAGACTTGGAGTTTTTCAAGTTATCTCACAGCAAAAGAAGTTTGAAACGTATTTTCAGCATACTGGAGTTTATGGAGTACTTTCCATGCCCTGGACAGCAGCTCAGGCCTTGCCAGTCAGGAGTTTTTCCCTGTGAGCCGCATGCACCTTGTGAGATGGCAGTTCTCCATCTGTGGCCTAAAGACAACATCAGTATTCTCTTTTGCACGTGCAAGTGTTATTTATGTTTCCAGGCTTAATCGTGAAGGTTACCCACCTCCTATTGCTTGCACAGGACAGGCCACAGGTGGTCCAGAATGATGAAGTTTGCTTTTTTGGATGTAAGAAACTGTTACTGCAGAAAACAATGAAAAAAGAGCCTTTTGTACTGCAGTTGACACTTTAAAATAAAGGGTTTAAGAAGGTTGACATTTGGGACTGACTTGCATGCTACCCTAAGCCTTTTATGATCACTTGAAAATGTCTTTAATTTAAATTTGTGATGTTTTCAACTGTTCTTAAACTTTCTCACCTTGGTATTTTTTCCATCCTCCCCAGACTCTCCCTGCAGAGGGATAATCACTTGTTCTCTTAGGGACTGGCGTGATTGAAGTGATTATTACGTGGAGATGCTTTGTGTGGGGTGGGTGATGATGGGAGGCTGTTGTGCAGCCGGGTGGAGTAGGGATGGAATGGTAACAGTGAGGAAGGTGCTGTCCTTCAGGGCTTGACTAAATCATGATCTGCTTTCTTTTTTTGGCATTGCCCTCTGACAGAAGTTTCATCTGTTACTTGGTGTTCCCTCTCACTCCTTTATTCTGTCTGAACTTTTATTTACCACTCCGGGTTGTGCCTGGCGTGTTCTTTAGCATTTAATTCAGTATCTGACTCTGCTGTGCTTGATTCAGAGATTTTTGGGTTGTTTTGTTGTTTTCCTTGTTTCCTCTCTAGGGGAATTACTTGTTCATGGTGACACAACGTTTTGGCAGGGATTTTGCAGTGTATAGTGGAGTGTTTATGTATATTAATGAAGGCAAATGAAAAGTGTGTGCACCTTTCCACATACATTTTCTAATAAAGATGAATTCGGCTCTTTGGGACCAGTACTTGAAAAAAATCCAGTCTTCTGTGGAAATCAGCTTTTCCTGCATTGTAAAGAGTTCTCGTTAGCTATGGTTGACACACAGATGTATTCTGTCAATTCAAGGATCTGTGATCAGGCCATTGAGTGCTTTGAAGGTGAATTTATCCTGTAAGCAAAGATAGATTACATTAGTGACAGTGAAATGGGAGACATGGGTGTGTCCTGTTCATCCGAAACCTTAAAAAGGGAAACAGTCCACATTTTAGTGTTAAGGAGCTGTCTTTTTAATGAAAACTTCTTAGTGACTTTATGGCCTTGGGTCACAATTGTGGTGCATTTTTTTTGCAGTATCAAGCTAGTTGCATTTTGGAAACTATATTGCCTGTAAAACTACTGAAGTTCATTCGGAGGTTTGGCATTACTGTGTAATTGAAATTGATGTCTGCCACTGTAAGTAATGTCAGAATTGATCATTCATCAAAAGCCCCGAGTCACGACGGCTTTAGCTGAAGAGTGAGAACTTAGGAAAACACCTCTCATTCTCATCCTCTCAGGAGTGAATCCTGTGCAGTATGGCAAAAGAAAACCTTAATAAATGTCTGATGTAGAGAGTTCAGTTATTTCTGGCATTATTTAATTTTAAATGCAAACATTACAGTAATGTTTTATAAGGGACTCCTAAGAGGTGTTTGATGTATGAATCACATTCACATCCTGATTTATGAATGGTGCCAACAGAACTTCCTGATGTTCAGTGCTGATCCTCACACCTCTTTTAGGGTGCTCTGTCCCATTTCAAATTTCTTGTCATGGCTTTTGCACCTCAGTGGGTTTATAAAATGCTTTTTAGCAGTTTGATTGTTGTATAAAAGGTTTTTGAATTTTCTCTTGGTTCCGAGAGACGAGCAGTGTCAGTGCTTAGAGATGCTGATTTGGTCACTCTGAAAGGTGGTAGGGTACAACTCAAGGTAAATGCTGAGTTAAAGATTTGGGTTCCATACAGTGGAATCCATATTGTGCAGTTTTTTAAATCTACAAATAGACATTTTTAAAAGACAGATGGCCATTAGCTATTTTCTGTTTGGGACTGGTACATGTAATGAATAGTGTAAGGTTAGTGAATTGTGTGTAAACTTTTAATTAAGAGAAGTGCACAAGGTTGACCTTAAGAAACGAGTGTGTTCGGGATGTATATTGCTTTTCCTAAAGTGTAGTGACTCATTTTCAAGGCAGTTTTTTAATAAACTCATAAAATTTTATAGTTAATAATGTTTTGAAGAGGAATAAGCTAATTTTGGATTTTCAATTATTTCATAATTTTTAACCTTTGCTGTTGAAGTTGAAATATAGTACAACTTTAACCATTTTTTTTTTTAATAATTAGAGTTATATTTTAAAGAGCTTGGTGTGACTGTTTTGAATTGGTGGCTTCTGGTCCACAAGTATTGGAGTACTGTGCTTCAAGTAGTCAGGGCATGTGGTGAGTGAAAGGTAGGCCCAGCAGCAGGGGATATTGTACTTTTTCCAGTTGGGCATTGTATAAAAGATTCCTTGCAGATCCTTCTGCTGGAAGGATCATCATCGTCGTCATGGAATTGAGAACTCATAATTGAGTCAGTGTTGGTAGTGTTCAACCAAGGCAGATGGTGGTGTGGCCAAACACCTCAGTCAGTATCCACCTCTGATGGATTGCATTTTTCTTTATCCAGCTGTTTGTTTTAAATCACAAAATCCTCCTTTTCTACCCAAGGTCATACTGTAGTTGTGGGTAGGGAAAGGATGGCTGGAACAGAGTTCTCTGTGTGTAGGTGGAAGCTTAGTGAATGTCTCATTCTGCCTCTGTCCTGCAGAGAATCATCGTGGTGATTTTTGGCTTAAAAGTGAGGTTGATGCTGGAATCTGATACCTATGGCACTTATGATGAGTATGGACAACTCAGATTTAAATCTTTGTTTTAGATAAAGTGAAGCCTTGAATCCTGATCTTTCTAGATTCAAATCCTTAGTAGATGGTTTTAATGTGCAGGAGATTTTTTGTGAATTTTTGAGCATCCCGTTTCCCTCCTATAATAGAATTGGTTTCTGACCTGCTGTACTTACCAGAAACGTTATCCTTTGAAGCTGGCTCTGTTTCTAGTTCAGTAGTATCCCTGAAAATACATGCAAGATACATGGAGAATTGCCATTAAGCTTCATACATAAATGTTTTACCACTCGGTATTTTTTAATGTCCATCTGTATATTGGATGTCAAATTTGATAGGCCTTGGGAAGCATTACTCCAGAAGGAGATCTTACATCCAACTCCAGGGAAATATTAATGAAAACAGTCTGTGGTGGCAACCTGCATGGCTGTTCACCCTGCAGCTCCAGGAGCCTTCAGCATGTTTTGCCTGTGACAATTCACTATCAGGTTTTACTTATCAGAAGACTCTGCTGGCCAGTTCCCAAGCAATGTTTTGAGTGTATTGTCATTTTACTTGGTGTTTAGTGCACATTATGATGCAAATGCATACTAGTAGCTAAAATAATTTGGACTTGAGCTTTGTAGTGCATAAATATAAAACCTGAAATCTCTATGAATGTATTTCCTCCACCTGTTCCTGCCACATAACAGAAATAAGACATTTATTCTTTCCTGGAATAAGGTTCACCAGCTCTGCCATTCAGAAGTGGTACTGGTCATTAGCTGTGGGCTGCATCCAGAGGATTGTATTCCTCTTACGTCCTCATTGCAATTTCTTTTCATTTGGATTGCCACTCGAGAGGGGAAAAGGTGAGGGATGAGGCTGGGTGTTTGCTGACATTAGCAGAGGAGGGTTACAGCTCTTGATAGGAATTATTGTGTTGCTTCTCAAGGTGTTTACTGGGCATAAAGTTCTTCTACAAAACATTTTTCTATGCAGGCTGGTTTTCCTGCACATTTGGTTATGTTCCAGTGTTGCTCATTTTTATGTGAGCATAATTGTGTCAGCATAATTAAGCAGCCACAGAGGAGAAAATAGGAATGGCTGTGGAAAAAGGAACGTGATATGTGGAGTGTATCTATATGGGAGATTTCAGTGATGGCGTGGAAAATCGTTGGGGTGGACCCTTCTGCTCCACTGGCTGTGGTAACTTTAAAAGTACCATCATTCTGAGACTCCTTGAAATACTGGTATTTCAGTATTTAAAACCAGGTTCATTCTGTTCAGGTTTTTTTTTTATCCTTTGTGTCTTAATGTGCCTTTACCAATTCTGTATCTCCTGTGGCGCTGAAAATTCCACACTTCCCACTCTATTAGCATTAGTTTTTACACTTTCTTTATGAAACAGCTCTTGACCCATTTTCACTTCCATTCTTCTAAAATAAATCATCTTTTCCTTGTGTTTTCAGACTAAGCTACCAGCAATATTATTTCTGAGTACCAGGCCACCTCTAGTGCTTGAACCCTTTGGGGACTGAAGTTTAGACTGTGCAGGTTTAGCAGAGCAATTGGTGGTAGCTTTAAAATCTTTTTAATAGTTGCCTTTCTATATTGCCTTGTATTCAAACAATGCAGAAAAATCATTCTATTTCATCTGAAACTTAGTATTTTCACAAATATGTATTTGTTGTGTCAGTCTTGGTAGACATTGTCTTGTGCATATGTATGTACATTGTTCTTTATTTAATACCTCTTCTTTTCAAGCTTTTTTATTCTTTGTTTCATTGTCATTCTAATACTTGGTGCCTGATAGTCGGTGTTACATTTCCAAAGACTTGTGTCCAGATCGAGAGATAATTTCCATAAATAAGTTATTCAGATCCTTTTTTCTTTAGGTAAAAGAGGCAGCTATTAATGCAGACTCTGGCTTTAGTTGTGGGTGGGTTTCTGTGTTTGTTTGGATTTTTCTGTGTTGATTTTAATTATATTTCCAGAATAATTTACCCAATGAAAACAAAACCATCTATTTATTTATCATATCATATCTTACTTAAAATCTGTATGAATCTGTGCATACTCCTAGATAAAACTGGTTTAACGTTTAAAAAAAAAAGGATAAGTTTCTCTATTAGTGTTAGCTGTCTAAATGGTCTGAAGTATGACATTCCACACCTCATTTGTGATGTTCTGTGTTGGTATAGGTGAGAATTGCTAGAATAAAATCAGATTTAGTGGTCTTAAATTTTAGTATGTGGTGAACTATTCATGAGCTCAAACAATTGCTAAATTAAGGTGCTGCGGTTCTACTTGAAATAGTCTTGCTGTGGTAAAAATAGCCAAAAAGATGTTCCTATAGTCTCAGATAAAAATAATTTCCAAGTGCCTATGAAAAAATCTACCACCACTTAAAAACAAAAAAAGTTGCTTGTGTTTCATTTGTTTGGGTTTTTTTTCAAAGATTACCTGTAAAGGATTTTGAATGATGAAATTCTATGCAAAATTTGCCATAATCTCCTGAGTCACCTGATTATGAAATATTTTCAGGGGCAGAAGAGAGATGATTCTGTTTTCTGATAATTTAGAGTTTCTAGACATGATGTAGGTGTGTGTGTATGTACATAGACGTTGATACTTGTAAGTTTATTTGACTGTATTCAAAAGAAATAATGAGAAGATTGCATCCTCCAGGTGCACTCAGCATTAATGCAGAGCGATTCACCACATAAGCTTCAGTCAACAAATTTTTCATAAAATCCACTTGGTTATGGACACTGTCAGCTGCAAAGGACTAAGCTTCCTGTATTTTATGTATGTAAACTATTTTTAACATGTAAAATATTGAGTTTGCATCTGTCTGACAGAAAACACTTGTCAAGAATGTCTTATAAGTGTTCTGTATTCAGGGGAGGCAAGTTGGGTTTTTTTACTCTCCACTAAAATGTCACTTTTCTCCATTTAATCATTGATTTGCATGTATTCTGTTTTGTATTCTGTTCTGCAGTTCTGTGCTTTTTACGAAGCAGTATCGCTCAGTTTTCAGTGATAATTGAGTTCACGTTAATTTTCACTTGTAAGCTTAGCAATCTTGACCTTACTTCTACTGCTTACTATGTCACCTCTCATCTGCCACAGACATAATTTGAAAAAAACAATTGTTACATCTTCAGTATAATCTGGGAGCACAAAAGTCCTAGACTACAGTAGTGGCTTTTAAATAAAATTTATCTCAATTGTGACCATCAGGCTGTGCATGTAGTTCATGTGTGCAGCTGCTTTTCTTTATTGCCTGCACTATTTATTCTTCTGTCCTGTTTCATGAAGCATTAGTCATAAGAAAATAAATTAGCCAAAATTGGTTTTACATTTCTTGAGAAATGTTTGAGGATGATCAATTTCTGTTGTTCTATACTAATTATCCCTGAAATGAGAAGGACTTTGATCCTAAGTATTACTAACAGACAGGAATAAGTTCACAACATCCCAATACGCCACAGAAATTTTGCAAGAACAAAGCTACTGAAGAGGCTAGCTCATGTTTTTCCTTCTTGAGGCCTCAGTGTTTTGAGGTCTGAGCATATTTGTGTCCAGCATGCTGTACTTTTAGCACTCTTACTGAGGCTCCTGGATAGTATAGTCCATACATGAAATTCAAGGAGAATAAACGTGCTAAATTGAGAGAGAAATTTTATAACAGAATATGAGCGTTGCAGAGACAGAGCATATAAAGAAGCTTTGAAAGCTGTAGTGGGAATTGCTATTGAATAAGAAAGTAAAGGAAGTTAAGGATACTGTGCCAGTACATAATATGAGAGCCTTCAGTGGAGGATCTGCTGCATTAATCTAGGTTATCTTCAGTCAAATAAGAATGGTGTGCTTTTCTCTGCAGAAGTAAATGAGATGTTCTTGTAAATCATCTACAGCTCCGAAGGTAATGCATATCCAGCCAGTCACTGATGGGAAAAAATAGTCTTAACTTGAAGAATTCAGGCTTGTCTTTTTTTCTCTTAGCTTAGCTGAAGGGAGCCCTGTTCACACCCCCACTGCTGCAGAGCAGGAGCTGGAACATCACTGGGCCGTATCTGTTGTCATTGTTGTTAGCAAATCACCTGTGCATTTTGGTGAATTGTGGCATGGAGCAAGGGATGGCAAAAGAAGCCTTTCAGAACATCCTCAGTGGTACTGAGGAGGGGAGAAGGAGCCCAGCACACACACACAAACACACACGCCCCTCGGACTGACCGGTGGTAGCTGTGTGATTGTTGTCTCAGTGACCAGCACTGTCCATAGTTACTTTACTTTCCAGATGGATCAAATATGAGCTAATTAACATGCTGTTTCTAACCATTAGTGTAGTGTGTATTTTATTTGTCAAGAGTCTGCTGATGTCTCTCTCTCCAGTTTTCACTTGGAATCTCTGTTCTCATTACCTGCTCACAAAGCCCATCCAGTCGGGTCACTGGAGACACAAGAAAAAGAAGCAGCAACTGTTCAGTTTTGTCACCCTCCCCCAGCTTATCTGCATATACAGTAGCGTCTTCTGTTGTGAAATTGAAGGTTCTGGGAACTCCTTGAAGCTTTGAATTTGTGATTTTACACTGTATTGTCTGTGTTGAAATGCTGTGTTTTTCTTGAGCAGTTAATTTATTACCGAGTAAAATTCAAATAATTTCTCTCACTGTATGTTACTGCCCGGTTGTTGCCATGTTAACAATTCAGATTGCTGCGTTTTGGTTCCCTGTAGTTGCCAGGGTTTCTTTTCTATGTTTTAAGTAAAAATTTGCTGACTCAGTGTACTCCTCCATTTTCATATCATTAATATATTAAAGAATTAGTAGTTAATATTTTATCACATTTGGCCATTTAGCCCTGCTTAGTTTCATCTTGGTCAGTCATGCTTGTCATGATTTGTAAAGGATAACATCACATTATCTTCTTAAAAAACAATTTGAACAAGCTACATTGATCTTTTTTCTTCTTTTTAGTACAGTTGTGTAACAGTAGTTTAAATTTGTGCTGTAAAATACAAACCATTGCAACCAGTGATAATGGTAAAGTTTTTTTCTTCATCATAATTGAAGTAACACTGTCCTTCTTGTTTATAAAGCAGAGCTGTAATGTTTCAGTGACTCCTGTATACAATATTTAGAATTCTGGTTTTATCTGTTAGATTTATCAGTTTGATTGGTTTGGGTTGGGTATATTTACTTATATATTTTGTTGTAGTATATTCTTGACTCTAGCGTCTTTCCTTCAGGAAATGACATCATGTTAATAATAGCCAAAACTGGCATTTACTTTATGGGGTTGGTTTTGTTTGATTTGGGTTTGTTTGGTTGGGTTTTATTGTGAGTGTGGAGAAGGAATGGTCTTAAAACAGTGGGGAAAAAAGAATCCACTTCCTTATCCATTGTAATGATAAATAGGGAACACACAGGGGTCTGGTAGTACATTTTAAAGGTGATTCCAGAATTATTTCTTCCTTTTGGGAACAGATGAGTTGGTAAATGCACTAAGCCTTTTTCTTCACTGTACTGTATTTAAAGGTGTCCTAAGAACTAGTAGTTGAATCTGTGCCCCCAGTCGTGAACTATGATGTAATAAGAGGGAATTTGTGTGACAATAGTGTATTACTTCAGCTGAAGGTGGCAAACAACATGAATATTAATACTTTTTTAGTGTCACATAAGCCAGTTTCTTTTCCTGCAGCCATTCCTGTATTGGTTTCCTGCTTCTGCTCTGGTTGCCACACTGCGAAGCAGCTGTGGGTGAATATTTTGCCAAGTTCCTAAATTCTTCAGGTTTCCCTTTTATCTTCATGCAGCCTTGAACAAAGGGAAGGAAGTGTAGATGTTGTGTAGCAATCTTCCTTTTCATTTCAGGGTCTTTCTTTTTCTTGTTAATTTGTCAATACTGGCAATTCTCAAGGCTGACTCCATTGAATGCACTTAGAGATCCGTACAGTGTGGAGAAATAACAATGCTTAAAAACCTCAGGGGATTTTAATGTCCTTAGAATTCTTAGTGTCTCAGGATAATTTAAATGGGTTGCACAAATGGTGCCATAGGTGGCCTGTGCAGTTAAAGATCCACTAAAATGAGATCTTTTGATTGTTCCTTCAAAGAAAACATACACAGATACATGCAGTTGTGACCTCCCTTTTACATCCATTCGTTCAATAGAGACAAATTCTTACCTGTGCAGAAAAATACTTGTTACTTTCTGAAGTTCTTTGTGGATGGGTCTGATGGGGAGAAAGTTTCTTGACCAAAACCGATGTTGGGTCTTTGCCTGGTGAATCTGCCCTGGCTACTGGGAAGGGCAAGAGCCACACAGTGACCAGCCTGCTCTTCCTCCAGAAACTCAGGGGCTGACTTGGTTCTCCCACTGAGGAAGTAATGCTTGCTTTTAGTTTCTGTTTCATTTTGTTAGAATGTGCTGGAAGAATTAAAAAAATTAATCTGAAACAGCCCTCCCAAGTTAAGTTTGCATAAATATGAGTGTGTTGCTGATTACGTTGCAAACCAGTTAGAGGTCAGCGGAGAGGGTTTGCTTTAATGGTGTAATTGAATTGCTCTTACAGGAACAGATAACTTACAGTTAACTGTGGCTGAAAAGGGAAGTTCTGATGTCTTAGGCCTTGCCTTGTGCTGACATTGGTGAGATGGCTTAGCAGTATCTTCAGGGTTTGTTCTAACACAAAGGGAAAATCCTCCTTGTTGTGAATTGCTCTGAGCTGTGTGAAAGGCTTGGGCACAGGTTTTTACATCCCTGCTGTAGACAGTGCTTCAGATATGTGTGATATGTCTTTTAATGAGCATTTACTTAAGAGGGAGCTGGGGGAATGTTGAGGGTCCCCAAACACTTAAATGTTAAAGAGGGTGTGATTTACAATTTCCCTGAACATCTGTACAGAAAAATCCTGTTCCATTTGTTCATAAAGTCAAGTTCTCTTCAAACACCTAATAGCCTAATGTAGCCTAATTCAGGAAATAAACTACCCTAGCTTCCTCTCCAATATTTATTGTAAGCTTCCTGATGTGGTGGCAGTTTCTGTATGCTCTGAATTGCAGAAGACAAAATACCTATTAAAGAAAATATCAAAATATGACTATTTTCTTCAGCAGCTGCAGCAGGTATTGCAAATCATCAGAAAAAGGGAAGCCTATTGACAAATCAGCCCATGACAGTAACATTAGGGGCACCATCAAGAATTCTGTTATGATTTGTACAAATCAAGAGATGACACCAAAAAGTGGAGAGAGGAAGCATGGTGCCAAAACCAAGATTCTGCACTAAGATATTTGCAGATAGGTTCATCTGGTGAGCCTGATTTTGAGAGTCAGTGCATACACAAGTAGTGATCTTAAGGAATTTACTTTAGGCTTATGTGCTTTGTTTCTGATTTCAGGGGTGATACTCTTTAGATGGAAAGTTGACTGACTGCAAGAGGTGTTCGTAGTGATGGGAGTAAAATTAAAGTAGTAGCTTTGATCCATGGTGAACAGAATTACAGTCCTTGCAGTGCAGTTTGCTAGGGCAAAGCTTGCAGCGTGAAGGAAAACTTCTGCAGCAGATCTTTGAGGTAGAGGCAAATACACATCTAAATTTGGTATCTTCAGAACACGGTCAAATAGTTACAGTTTGAAATATGTACTTCAGATTTATGTAAACATATTTTTATGTTTTATTGAATCATTTTAATACCATGTGTATACCCGCAGTTCTGTAGCAGCATAGCTTTGTTTTTATTCATCGGAACTTTGCCTCTGAAAACAGCCATAAAATAAGGCATTTCTGGATTTGCATGTAGGTGAAAGTATGTGATACACATCAGTCTTGGGATACAAACTGAGACCCACTCAGAGCAGATTAGATCAGTAATTGGGTTCTCCACAGATGTGTTTTAACTACTTCCTGACATTTCCTCATTTTATTTTTGGCATCTCTCATTTTGATGATTAATAAAAATGTACTGTAAGTAAATTATAAATATGGGCAAGGCTACTGATTTAATATTCAACTTGATTCCCCCCTCTTTTGACTATCTGAAGTTTTATGTTATTATTATTATTATTTAGTTTTTATAGAATCTCCTAAGAAAGCTTCCCATTTCACAGAATCACAGAATATGCTGAGTTGGAAGGGGCCTTTGTCTTTGATTACTGCCATGTAATAAAATCAAGGAGTTAATAATTGCAACCAAATTTGAAACATAGGCCATAAATTGGTGAACATCATGGATTAACCAGCTGGAATTAGAATTTGTTGGAAGTCTGTCTGGCTTTTGAGAATTATGCTGATGCAAAGGACCTTTCCTCCCATTTAAGTTTGTTGAACTGCTTCAATTCAATGGCTAATATGTTCAGAAAGCTGGGGAAGGGCTTTTATTTATTTACTCACTCAGTCCCAAAGTGTAAACAGGGTCAGGAGGTAAATAGGGTCAGGAGTTAAAGATGTAATAGGTTAAAGATCATGGCAGTTACGGTGAATAAAAGGTGTCAGTTCAGTTTGTTAAAAATGTGTGTTCATAGCACAGAACATTCTTTGCTTCTGTGTGTGTCACTTAAAAACTTCTGGGGCAACATCTCTCAAACTAAAATTAATTTCTGTTTGGATTTACATTTCTGACTTTGGCTTTTCTTAGTCTGCAATAGAAGGCAGTAAATTAATTTACAACATGACAGATGTGAAAAGAATCAGATCTTAGGAAACACATATGAAGATGCATAAATTGCATAAAGTAACACGTTGAGATAGTGTTCTTTGGTTTAGCAAAAATGAGTGCAGTAACTGTTAAATGAAAAATGAATTCTTTAGAAAAAAACAACACAATGAGAATAAAATCAGAGGGGTTTCTTTCTTGCAGATTGGAAAGAATAAAATAAATCCTTTTATATTTCATTGATTTTTATATTAAAAATTCTCATATAAGTTAGAGGTTTGTTTTGTGTTGGGGAAATCGAATGTCCACAGATAAACCAGAGAAAATTTCTATTGTTCATTTTGTTGTCAATTTGCATTAGAATCAGTGAGCTTCCAAATCTGTTCTGTCTTAAATATTACATTTCTTTTTTGAAAAGTGATGCTGACCTCGTTATTGAGAGCATTTGTAGACCTCTTGTCTTTAAAGCTAATGAGATACTTTATTATTTCTCAGAAAATACATTATTTGCTTTAGTAAAATACAGAATTTTTAAAACCTTGTATTTCTTTTTCCCAGGCTGTTCGCTGCTATGAATCGCTAATTTTGAAAGCTGAAGGAAAGGTCGAGTCTGATTTCTTTTGTCAGTTAGGTCACTTCAACCTCTTATTGGAAGATTATCCAAAAGGTAAGAATTTTTAGTTCTTCTGATAAATGTCTTTGGGGGGGGATTGTTTCTCAGTGTAGGTGACACAACAGAATGAAAAACATGTATCTAAGTCACTGTTTTCTTGGTTTGTACTGCATTTCAGAGCCCACAAAAGAATTAAGACTGGTGATGTCTTTACAAAAACAACTGTATTTTTACTTCTTGTTCTTTTTTTTTTTAATGGAAAACAAAATCCAAACCAAAACACTCCTGGTTCAGGTGTGAATATGAAGTTGGCTGGCAGGCCAGTGTCTTATGGCTGCCTGCCTTTCAGTGACTCTGGGATGCGGGTGAGAGCTGGGTGGAGCAGGTCAGAGTATTTACTTTTTTTTCTGTGGGATGTCTTTTTTTCATTGTCATTGCTTTTTAGTTTTAACATGAATGCAGTTCTGTTTGTGTAGGGAAACAAACAACACCCTCAGCCTGAAAATGTGTGCTCCCACCCCACGCCTTTTTCCAAACACACAGAGATACTGGTTTACAATTTCCTTGGGATGCAGAAACAGGGAGATGAGTTATAACTGAGCTCAGTTCAGAAGCGCTGCTTGGTGTGACTCAGGCTGGCTGTGGGCTGTTTCATAGCAGTGTGTCTGTGGGTCCACTGGTTCTCTGCCTGGCATTAAACAGTGTGAGTTTGGGTTCCTGGGACCTTCATTTCTAAAGTGAGAAACATAGATTTGATACTGCTCAGGAGGAATTTGCAGGTGTCTAAATTCAGTCTCTAAATTCAGAAGGGTTTGGGTGGTGGAGGCATCTGTCTTGTACCTCATCCCATCCAATTAGTTTGATATAACCACTGGTGTTTCCAAATCCAGAGATATGGGAAAACCTGCAGGGAGCACAGCAGTATGCTGCCTCTAAAATTTAACGAAGAATAGTCTGATCCTGGGCTTTTGTTTTGTTTCAAGAGAATTCTGCTACCTGCTCTGCACAAAAACTTAAACCACTGTTTCTGATTTGCCCGATAGAACTAGGTATGAGTGATGTGTGTGCAGTATGACCTTCTGGATATATTTTGCGTAGCAAAACCAGCCCAGGCTTATGGACTGAACTGTATTAACTCTTCTTTTGAGTTGATAACAGTTAAGAGTGACAGGACCAGGTGTTGCTGTGGATCAGAGGCAGGGTTTACTGATGGGGCATCTGCTTTGTACTGTGCGTATGGTTTTAAAAACAAGCATAAAAAATCCAAGTGATGGTTGAAAATAGCAGTTCTCCAGAACTATAAAAGAGCATTAGCACAGCAATGTGAGAAGAAACATTTAGCCATTAAAAATCTGAATTAAAGTACTTAATACTTTCTCAGATGCCTCTTTAATGTCACATCTCAATCGTAAAAGAAGCTTCAAGAAGACAAAAAACTTTGTTAGTTATGGAGTATTAAAAAAAAAAAAAAGATGTATCTGTATTTTCAAAGAACTATAGTAGTAGTTAAAAATACTGGAGGAATTTTAATTGATGTAAAAAGGGAGGTTAAAGGGGTTTTTTTATTAACTGAGGGACATATATTCCTGTTCACTACAGTTTTTGAACTCTGGTACCAAAGAATGTAAAACTGTTATCCTCAATGCAGAAAGTCATAGGTGTTTTATAATTTACTGTTGTTATTTGAAAGAAGTAGAATGCTTGTGTTCCATTATAAAGTAAAAATAAATTTCATTACACGATACAAATTTTGTTACTTTAATTATCATACATTCTAATTGTGTTATAGTTAAACTTTACATGATTTAGAACAGAAAAGTAAAGAGGGTTCAGAATGTTTTGATGTCACTAATGTGTATTTTACCCAGTTTTTAAGTCCTGAAGTTCTAGAAGTGTAAAATGCTGAAGGAGCATGATCTTGAGAACCATAAATCTGTGTAGTCTGAAGTTAGTCATGGACAAAGTTACGGAGAAGTTAGTGTGTTTAATGAACTGGATATAATTAAGAAAATATCACAAGATAGCAGCATGTATAATGCTCCACAATTTTTTTTCCCTTGGAAGCCTGTTACTTAATTAAATATCTTCAATAAATGTGTATGCTTTTGTATATAATGCATGAAGTGTTTTTTATAAAGGCAGAAGTGAAGTGTTCTTTGTTTAAAAACGCTTGTAATGAAGTTGGTGCAGAGCAGAACAAATTTTGAGCTGACTGCAGAAATGAGCTCAGTGGTCAAGATGAAGCAATGCTGGGATGGTAGAGATCTGGGTTTCGTGGTGGTAGTTTCTTCTCTTTAGATCTGTCTCATTTTGTCATAAATGTCTTGGCAGTGAAGGATCATGCAGCTGGGTGCATTTGTTGCATGTTTTTATGTAGCTAATACCTTCTTCTGAATGTAGTAAGAGACTGTAGGTCATTTCTTCGTAAGAATTAGAATTCATACACCAGAAAAGAGGGATCTCGAGAAAAATCATGGCAGGTTGCATCATTAAAACTCAGATTATTGGTGCTAATCCCACCCTTGCTGCATGTACTCAGGGGGTACCAGTGAGGGACAGGCTACCTTTGAATGTGCAGTAAGCTGATGTCTGATGGTGAAGTCTATTTAACTTTGGGTTTTTTTAAATGAACCCTGTTAAATATTGTAATTTCACTTGAAGTGCATTATGTTTTCTGTCACTTGTAGCCATAGAATTCCAAAATCAATGTGCTTTTATTTTTCTTCGTTAAAAAGAAGTATTTATCTCCAAGCAAAGTTTTTAGTTCAGAAATTGCTGGATGAGGTTCTTTCCTCTCAGGATTACACCTGAGCTTAGACTGGAGTATCAGTGCTATTACTAGCCTTTAAAAGATCTGAAGCTGCTCTGCAGGTTGCAGTTTTCCCAAAATGCAGTAAGTTTGAATTGCTATTGATAGCTAAAGGTTTTCTCTGCAGCCGTGGAAAGGATCTGTTGTGTTACCAGCACTCTTCTGCTCTCAGGAGTAGGTACTGCACAAAGGATCAGCCTTTTTGCAGATTTTGAATCCAGTGAGACACCGAGTTGTATTCAGACACTTATCACCAAGATTGCAGATGGACTGGTTTCAGCTTAGCCTGTATGTTCAGGGTGGGTTCTGTGCTCGGCTTTCATTGTCTTGATCGTGACTGGTCAGAATTTGCCTTCAGGATTTCCCAAAATGAGGACGTTGACTCCTCCTAGTGAAAACTATTTCATTTTCTCAGTACCATTTTCTTAACTCTAATCTGATTCTTCCTCCTTTCTTTTTTGACAAGGCAGCTCTTCCCCAACTGTTGGATTGTTGGAGGTTCCCAAACTGGGTGTGCCCTGCGTGGCACCCCCGTGTCTGCGGGTTGCTTTGTGCTGCCGCAGCTGAGCCTGCAGCTGTGTGGGGAACTGATCCAACTGAAAAATAACCCGGCACAAAAATGTGATGCAGTTGCCCCAGAATGTGAAACCTCAGCCTTGGGTTTTGCTCGAGGAGGTGGATGGGTTGTCATGGGGGCCTTTGGATGCTGGGAGCATTCTGAGTCCAGCTAGGACTCCCTGGTGTGTACCTGTGAATTTTGTTTGCTGCTGAATTCCTCAGGACTGACGGGTTTTTTACCAAATTATTGTGCTCTGGTCTTGAAGGAAACTGATGCTCCATGGGTAGTTGGAGGTTATTTTTTATTTCATGACTGGTTTCCATAAGCAGTACAGAGTGCAGATAGTGATGTTTTAAGGTTTGGGTTCTAGTTGACTTGAGTTCTAATTGACTGCTGTTTAATGAGCTCATGGATTGACATCATCCATGTTTTCCTTAGGGATCTTTATTTTATAGAAGGGTCACATGCATTGACTGTGTTCAGTCTGTGACTTGGAGGACAGTTCACAGTGGCGCAAATGGAGATGTGCTTCAATCATTTGCCTCCTTGAAATGCTGTTCTCTAAGCAAAATTCCTGGAAGTAGGAAATGCAGTTAATGAATGAATGATTTGAGAAAAACATGCAATTATTTGTGCCACAGTTACTAAAACACAATAATGCACTCCAATAATTCTTATTGTTGTACTCAAGTGGTAGTCTCATTTTTAAATGTTCTATGTCAGAACAGTTTTAGCAGTATTTATTTTGATTATAGATAGTGACTGCTTTGTCAAAAACACTAATACAGAAAACATTTTAAGTCATTTATAAGATAGTATTTGTTAGTTCAGGGCCATTTTTTAACCAATTGTTAAGCTGAAATTTAAAACAATACTAAAAAGAAATACTGGATGTTTATTGAGCAGCTCTTTTGTTACAATGCAACCTAAACCCAAAATTTAAAACCTTTTTGATGGTTCTTTTGTAAAGTTATATGGTTGTGAGAAACTCCCAAATTCAACAATGTATATGTGTTGCTTTGTACTTATAATTCCAGCTCTGTAGGGAATTTCTCTGTAGTGGTTAATGTCTTTAAGGAATTTGAAAGGAAGTCTTGTCAGTGGGAAGCATTTTCATGTGCTATACTCTGAGGTGCAGGGCAGTAAGAATAATTTTATAAAATTCAAGGGGAAACTTCCCAGCATGGACAGGATTGTGTTGATTCCTGCTAGGCTGTCTTGTCTTACTGATGAGTCCTGAAGAACTAGAAGAAATTAAATGGCTTGAATGAGTCAAGGAAGAAATGACTGTGTTTCAAATAAATGAGATATTTAGGTTTGAGGTTTTTTTTGTTGTTTGTGACTGGTAATAACTGGTAGAATTGGAGTTGCTTCTATTTAGAGCTGTTTAACAGAATCCTGAAGATGAGATAAATTTTGGGTTGTTTAATTTCAGGTGGTTTAAAACATTATGTGAAATTTCTATAGAAAGAAGGAAGCTTGAAACATTAAAATGTTCTTTATAAATTGTGTGTATGTGGAGTAGGAGTTAGCAGTAGATAGTTCCATTATAAAATACACTTGGGCCATGTTTTAGACTGATGTTCTGAAAATTTTCACTTTGGACAATGTTCTAAATAAACAATTGTTAAAAGTCCTTTTGTGGAATATGCTCTTGGAAGGATTTTTGAGCTTGATGAGAATCCATTTGTTTTTTTCACTGATTCTCAGTATTTCAAGACCTTCACAGAATTCAACATGTAAAGGATTTCTGTAACTGTAAACTTCTTGCGAACTCTTGTATATCTTTCACATTTAGTACTTTATGGGACAGTGGGCTTCACACCACTTTGCTGCTGCATTGTATTTCCAGATGAGGATGTGGAATTGTTAATAGAATTTCTTAGAGGACTATTTGATGATTTTTTCTTTCTTAAATATATGCTTGCATTGCTTTTGTGTGTCAGCCTTCATTCTGTGTTAAAAGGAAGACATGCTTCAGGCTTCTTTGATTGTGTCTTTGGTACTTTCAGTACAAATCTCTGGAGGAAGCAGAGAGCAGCATCTGCCTGAGGCCTTGAAACAAAAGACCTGAGTGGCATTTTGCTACTTTCGCTTCCACAACATTTTTTTGGGTTATTACAGAATCGTAGAATCATGGAAGCTGGAAAAGACTTCTGAGATCCCCCAGTCCAACCAGCACTAACCCAGCACTGCCAAGGCCCCCACTGAACTGTGTCCCCCTGCAACACATCTACATGTCTTTAAATGCCTCCACAGATGGTGACTGCACCACTTCCCTGGGCAACCCTGTCACAAAGATTTTCCAAATACCCAATCTGTACCTCTCCTGGTGCAGCTTGAGGCCATTTTGTCTTGTCCTGTCAAGACTCGTTGCTTGGAAGCAGAGACCAGTCGACACCCCACCTGGGGACAGCCTCCTTCCAGGTAGTTTGTAGAAGGCGGTGAGGTCCGTGAGCCCCGTTTTTCCAGGCTAAGCACCCCCAGCTCTCTCAGCTGCTCCTCATCAGATTTGTGCTCCAGACCCTTCCCCAGCTCCGTTGTCCATCTCTGAACATGCTCCCGCATCTCATTGTCCTGCTTGTCACGAGGGGCCCCAAACTGGACACAGGTTTCGAAGTGTGGCCTCAGCAGTGCCCAGTACAGGGGGACAATCACTGCCCTGGTCCTGCTGGCCGCAGTATTGCTGATGCAGGCCAGGTGCCATTGGCCTCCTTGGCTACCTGGGCACACCTGGCTCATGTTCATCCAGCTGGTGGCCAGCGCTCCAGGGCCTTTTCCACCAGTCACTTTCTAGCCCCTCTTGCCCCAGCCTGCGGGGAGGAATTGTTGTGACCCAAGTGCAGGACCCGGCACTTGGCCTTGTTGTACCTCAGCCCTCGTTGCCCTTGTCCGGGTTGTTGATGAAGATATCAAACAGGAGTGACCCCCAGAGTGAGCCCTGGGGAACACCCCTGGTGACCGGCCACCAGCTGGGTGTAATTCCATTTCCCACCACTCTCTGAGCCTGGCCATCCAGCCGGTGTTTACCCAGCAAAGTCGATTCTATTGGCTCAGTTTTGGAATTTTCTCACCTATTGGTGTGTTTCATTTTATGGCGCAACAGTTTTCATCTTGCTGGGTTAAAACACCATGGTGGATAAAACCTGCACTATATATAAGCTGTTTTTGCAACCTGCATATATCTCTTGGGTGTTTAATGAAGATGTACTTTTTCCTGGAAGCAGTCAGCTTTAAATCAACAGCTGTGCTCTTTCCAGGCTTCCCTTGTGCAGTTCTTCAGCTAATTTTCTATTTTACTGTTAGTTTCACATCAGCTAAGCACTAAGAAATATTAGTGGTTGTTTAAAAATCAAATTAAAAAGAATTGTCTTTAAGAAAACACATATTGATTTACACAGAACAATATGGAACTTTGGTTTCTATTAAAGTTTTCTTTTCAGGGTATGTCATCAAATTAATGCTTACTGTTTCTAAGTTCAGTAAGCCAAAAATTTGTGTTAGTCACATTTAGCCTTGCAAGGTGCCACTAGATGGTGTTAGTATGTAGTTCACTTTCTTCTTACTCAAGCACTAAAATACTCAAACTGCTCCATGTTTGCATCACTTTCGAAGGCCTCTTAAGTTTTAAGGTATCATAAAGTGGGCTTATTAGAGCTGATTGTAAAAGCCATCCTCTATGACTGCATGATTTGTGATGAAATGTGCTAAAGATGACAAGTGGGTGGTTGTCACTCAGTCTAGACATTTTTCCTCCCCCTTGTCACCTTGCTTGTTTGTTTAGGTCAAGTATTTAGATTTTGAATACAAAGAGAGATTGTCTTATCTTACTACTGAAACAATGAAGTTTTGTCAGTATCTTATGAAACTAAATAGATTAAAAAAATAAAATCCTGAAACCACAAATATGTGGTAATTATGCCAAATTTGGTTTCTATTCTCTATATGATACCAAGGAATCTTAAAACAGGGGGGAATGAGGAATGAGTGTTATCCAAGTCGTGATTCTGACGTGTCCCTTGGTCCTACCAAAGTAGGAGAGGAAGGCAGACTCTTAGGGGGCACATAGTAAAGGCTGTCAGGGTTAAAGCAACCATACATACTGTAAAGTGGGTATTTCTGGGTGTCTAAAAACCTGTAAGAGGAAACCAGTAGAATCCCAGTGTGTGAACTCATTGAGGGCCAGCTCTGCACAAGGTGCCTGAGGATTACAGACAGATTCTGGAGCGAGCTTGAGCTGAGGAGGATTCTTACTGTTCAATGGCTGCAATTCTTTTAGAAAGGTGGTGTTTTGCTTTTCAGAGCTATTTCAGGTGTTTATTTTCATCAAGCAGTACAGCTGATGGTGATTGATTTGAAAAGCAATGTATAGCTCTGGAGTATACACCTCCCCTCCTCTTGGGAGGATGGTAAATGCTGTATCTGCCACTCACAGGGGTTTCAAGAACGTGATCACAAGGGTTACCTGTTGGAAGAGAATATACATGGGAGAGGTGTTCATAGCAAGAGTGTAAACTGATAGAGTAAGAAATTGAATAATGGACAGAAGGATGGAAGTAGGTAACTGAACACTTCTTTTAGTAGCTCTTGAATATTGTTTTAGATGTCTGAATGTGGTCCGTCAGTTCTGTGCTTTTAGGGGGTTTCTGTGGTTGACTACAAAACATAGTTGAGAGTGAAGCAAGAGGCATTGTCCTGCTGTTGACACTCAGTCCTGTTCTTTGAGTCCAGTCATGCATTTTCTGGATGCTCATGTGTTTCACATGCGGGGGAAAAAAGAAGTTTTTATGTCTTTTATTGTCTTTATACAATTCCATATGTGTAAGAATTTCAGTGGCAAACTTTTAGATTGAAAAAGCTCAATAGTAAGTTCCTAATCAAAAGGTTGTCTGCAGAATCCTGCTGTGCCTAAGAGTGATTTCAAAGCACTCATTTCATAATGTTTAAAAAGGACATCATAACTGAAATGGGGTAATTCACTTGCATCTGTAAAAATGAGAGTTGACCCTATGTTGAAAGAGGGGCAGTAGTTGATAGAACTTTTTTGTGACAAAAATTGTCTTGCTTTGGAATAACCAATCTAGGATGAAAAGTAAAGGTGCAAAATATATTGCAGCCTTTAGTGTTGGGATTTTTTGTCGTTGTTGTTCATTTTTGTTTGTTCTTGGTTTGTTGTTTTTTTTTGTTTTTTTTAATACTACTAATGTGCTGCATCACCCAAGTAACTGGTATTTTTCGCTTTTTAATAAACCAGGGAATATCATCCTACAGTCAGAATCATAATACTGATGAAGCATATCTTGTGTTGCAAATGAGGACTTGTGTGAAATTCTTGTGTCTCTGCAGATTCAGTTGCTCTTTTTTCCTTATTTTAGAATAAAGTTTTCATTTTGAGGGATTTACACTTATTTCCTATAGATACAAAGTTAATTTAAAGGAGAAGTTTCTTGTAGTTCCACAGTACACGTTTCAGATAAGGTACTCATTTCTACACCATAGAATTTAGGGTAAATATCTGCTTACTGGTGACTTACTCAGGGACTATGAAATATGATAGGGTTCAAAATTTATGGTTCGTGTTTTGCTTTACAACTGGGTTGGTTCAGTTTTTCAAAAATCTTGCTTTCATAATTTGATTTCTGGCATCTTATATGCAAGATTCTTCTTAGGGATATGCTTGATTAGGGATGTTTCATGTGGGCTCTGGCAAAAAGAACATTTCCTTTAATCCTTTTTTTCTGTTTTTCTGTTCTTTTAATCCTTTTCAGCAGAACTTGAGTGTTTGTGGAGCAGAACACTCAAAGTTTAATGTAGGTGTTTAATGTAGTTGTAAAAGGGGCTGAAATCAGGTTTCAGAGGTAACTTACTCTAAGTTGAGCGCTCGATAATACTGAAATTGTGCATAGTGACACTTATTAGTTGTCTGACTTACCTGAGGAGGAAAGGGGCATTATGCTCTGGTTTAAGGGAACCCTCCATGCTTCATCCCTATGTGTTTTCAGCAGAACACTGAAAATTTTAGCATTTCATCTGCAAGTAGTTAAGTAGAAAGAGAGTGCTGTTAGCCTAGAACAGGCTGGATCCCTGGAGGTTTCTGAACCCACAAGGAGGATTGGGCACTTCAGACACTGAGGAAGACTGAAGTGTGCTCTTTGTTCCTCTGAAGAGTAACGCGGCTCCTTAGAATGGAGCCTTATCTTCTCATCATGTAAACACAAATATGCTTCAGCAGTCCACGCTTCCCATGTGCTTGCTTTTAATTGTAACTGAGCTTGGCACCTTCAAGCAATCTCTTCAGCTGTTCCTGTGGGAAGTTGCTAAACTTTATTGAAGAATGGAAGAGTTAGAACAGAAAATCATAGACAAACATCCCTTTTTTTTTTTTTTTTTAAGGAAAACTGGTAGAATGTTATGGAGTAAAGACTCCTTTCTGTAATAACTTTCCTATGCTAAATGGAGGTGTTAGGTTTTTTCAGGACAAGTTTCTTCTTGCTTTCTTTTTTCCTATTCTTTCTTTTTAAGGACTTCTGTTTATTTGTGTAATTTTTTTTTGTACTGTCGACATTTTATAAACTTACTAGCAGTGCCTTAACTGCTATAGGGAAGCATGTTCCACCCCTCCTTTTTGACAGATATGCTCATGTGGGTACTTCCTATATGTTTTAACAGCTAGAGTGAAAATGTTCTCCCTTTTGTTTGCTGAGTATAAATCCTTAGCATTGTATTTAATGTTTTTTATCTTTTTATCCATATCCCCTTTATAATTGACTGCAGTAGTTCCTTTTTTAAAAAAAATAATAGTTGACAAGAAGTTCTGAGGTTCTTAAATCTTCCATAATATGGTACTGTTGACCTGAGTATTTGAAATATACTTTAACCCTTGAAATTGGGATAGGTACTGCTTGAGTAAAAAGAAAAAAAATCCTTTTATTTAAGTGTGATGTGATGCATTACAAAACTGTTTCATGGTGCATGTGCATGTTCCTGTTGGGGAAAGCAGAGTCATTACCATGTTCAGAAGATAACTATTCCTTTCTGTTGAAAAGTTATTAATGATACCTGGGAGAAGTTGAATCTAGAAGGACTTTTGAGGGGGAGTAGGAGGCTATTTCGTGTTATTGTGAGCATCCTTTAAAACGTAATTACTGAATGTGACTAAAATATGCTTAGTTTTAACATTCTTCAACTTTAATTTGTTAGACTGAAGTCACATCCTTCAGTTCGTACCTTCAGTTCGTTTCAGGGTTTTTTGGAGGGGTGGAGGAGGAACTGTATTCTTTAATTGTGAAAGACTTAGAATAGATTTTTAAGTGATTTGTCTGAGTTGCATGTAAGCATTTAAACAGATTGCATGTTAGCAATGTATGGTCAATGAGTGTTCTTCTAAGTTGATTTTTCTAATCGCGGCATCTAACTAAATCACAGTTTAGGGCATCACAATTAGAAATTGGCCTCACAAGCATTTTGGTGGGAAGGGGCACCTCATGGGCTTGGACCAGCATGTGCCTGTTTACAAATAAAGGTTGTCAGTCTTCACAGACAGATGGGTGCAAGCGCTCTGTGCCTTTATCATTACGTGTATGTTGTTCTTATTTCACTTAAGCACAAGAACTTTTGTCAAGTTACAAAAATGAATATGTAAGACAGGCATTGAAGGGCGATAACATTTAGGGACATCATTTATCCGTGGTGCTTGCAGGAAATGAACCTGCACATAAAGTACACGTTGTTATGTCTTAATCTGTTTAGTACTTACGGTTTTTCAAAGCAGGAGTTGCCTTCTTTTGTTGTTTGGTTTCCACAAATTGTGTATTTTCCTTTTTTAAATCTTAGGGAGCAAACACTTGAAAACTCAGTATCTTGGTGTTACTGCAGTGAATCTTCACTTAAAATGCTTCATTTTTTAATTGTTCCTAGTGCCATGTTCTTAGAAAAAGCAAAGCCTGTTTGTGTTCTAGTCCGAGGTGGCCTGTTAGCCCAAGGGCAAGATGAATCAACCAGAATTTTTTAGTTAGGAAGAGGGATGCAGGAATAGTGATTCGAGAAATTGGTTGCTAAGTAGAGCTGATATTCTACTGAGCAGAGCTGTTCTTAGCACTGATTTCCAGGTTAGTCTTGGCTGTGGCTGTTGAATAAAATGTAAGTTTTTATTTTTTTCTGCTTGCTTTTGTTTCTCAGAATGAAAGGCCATGTGAAATTAATTTCTCTTTGTATGTCCCTCTTCACCAGTTCTTCAGAAATTACAGGGCATCAGGGAGTGTGGTAAATGAGCTACATGATTAAATTTTTAAATCTTACAACAGCTTTGTCCAGGATGAAAATCCCAAAATTTCAAATTATTTCTTTGTTATAGGTTTTCTTTAAAATATTGCTTGATTTACATTTGTAAGATTAATAATAAATATACTTTTGTGATGACATTTCATAAAACAAAATTATAATCTTAAGGAATACATTGCCCACAACAGTGTACTTATCATGGCAGTGTTATTTTATTAAACCATTTATCGTTTTAATGTTGTGTATTCTGACTCTTAAGGTTTTCTGTCTTTTTTTCCGAAGAAAATGAAACAAACCAAATTGAACATTCATTTTTCTTTCCTACAGCATTATCTGCATACCAGAGGTACTACAGTTTACAATCTGACTACTGGAAGGTCTGTATTTGCTCTTCTCTTTTTTTATTTTTTTTTAATTTTAAAAATGTGTCGCTGTAAATGTTTGAATTTTTAAAGTAGATTCTGTTCAATATAAGTTTGGGGTATCTATCTGCAGTTACTTTTGGCATATTAATTGAGTCTTAATGTAAGTGTTCACTTATATGTACAATTCATTATAGATTTCATTGAAAGTAAATCTTCATATGTTGAAAAGGCAGCTTAATTAAGCTGACAAGTTTAAAATTATTTTTTTTACCATCATTATCCATTACTTTGAGGTTTTTTTTATGCAGCACAGATATTGGGATGTGTGTATGGAGAGCATCAGAACCACTTGAAAGCTGCTGCGCGGGCGTTGGACTGGGAATAGGAAAAATGTTCTCGGGTTGCTTTTTGTTTCCACCAAATTGTTTAAAGTCCTTTTCAGTATTTTAAATAACATTCTTGTGTCAGATAGGAACAGATCCTGTTAGTGTAGCTGTCTTGTCTGGAAGTAGAGGTATTGTGTCTGTAAGTAGAGGTATCATGACTTTAGATGAATAAGATCCAAAAAATTCTTACAATGGCATTGTCAGAAATAGTCAGCATTGGTGTATTGTCATATGAAATAATTTGAAGCTCCTGACTGAGAGAGAGGTGCAGGAAAGCACGTAATACATTAGATACTTGTGTGGTCCTAAGCAGCTGGTTTCCTTAAAAGTGTGGATAAATGCATCTTTCATATCGAGAGGGCTCATGAAGAGCTCTTGGTGCCACATATAGATGGCATTAGAGAAACAACGCTTTGTGTGTTCTTTGCATTTATATGGACTGTAAGAACTTTCTAAAAAATGCTGTGGCAGCTTCTCCCATTTGGGCACAGGATGGGGAGAAAGGCAGGGTAAATTAAGGGTGGAAGAGCGAACTGGAATAAGTGCTTTATAGCAGGTAAAGGAGAGCTCCAGCTGGAGGATCCTAGGGAAATTTTTGGTATTGTTTTGTAAAGCCCCTGCTCCAGCAGGAGTTGTGCAAGTGCCATTTTTCACTGAGCCATTTTGGAGTTGAAGGAGTTTTTCCAGAAGTAACCCCTGCAGTTTTAAAATTACAACAGTAAAAACATTAATCTATTCTTCTTACGTGCTCTTGGAGAGCTGCTTTGCAGATTGCTGTAAATAAGTGTTGAAATCGATCAATTAATTAAAAATCGATTGTAATAGTTTCTGTTGTTTGTACTCTTTCACATTAAGCATGTCAGAATAGTTTATGACTGAAATTATTTTTTCTGGTTTTTATTCCAATGGCTCATTATTAAAATAAGTGGTAGGTGATTACTAAGTTATTTTTCCCTGCATTTTCAGAGAGTTCAGGGTGGAATGTAAATGATTATTCATATTTCTATAGGTATAGGTTGTTTTCAGTGTGGCTCAGATTATCTGCAGTTAAAACAAATGTAAACTCTGACTGTTTTGCAGTTTCATCTCAAGAGCAGTGATGGCAGTAAAATTTCTGTTGGTGTACCATGTGTGATATTTTAACACACCTCTTTCTTGTATATATCTCCAAAATTTTACCTTGCAGAGATTATTTCAAACCGTTCCAGTTGCAAACATGAGAGCATTGTTTGCAGCTGACAGAAGAGCATTTTGACTTCTACAAATTAAAAGTCCAACCGAGCAACAACAAAAAGAAACAAAAACCCAGTAATTTTTCTCCAGGTTGGCCTCCCCTGGGAAGGATCTCACTGTGAGCTTCCTTAAAAATATATAGTCCAAAGTGGTTCTTTTCCTATAATCTTAGGAGATTTTATTAATTTTGATATTAATGAAAAAGAGCCTGGAAGAGTCCAAACCAATTTTTCAGCTGATTACTTTTTTACTGAAAGTGGTAAAAATCACAGGTGAATTGTGCTTCATCTTATTAATGGATGATGAAGGTATTCTGGAGTTGGCAGTAGGGAGCTGCCTGGATTGGGTCTAGAGAAAGATCTTTCCCTCCTCCCTCCAACTGAGAGGATTTATTGTTTCTTGTCATCCTTAATGCCTTGTATCTGTAAGAAACCATTTGGTCAAGAATAGTAAGTTTATGGTATATTTTTGGCCACACTTCTATGCTGTTTTGTTCTACTTTGTGATTTTTTTTCCCCAGAGAGACACAGATGGTAAAAAACCCAGTCATATTTCCTTATTTTACTGCTGTGGATTTTTTTTAAAGTTTTTTTTTTTTTTAAATTTTTTTAAGTTTTTACAGGTCTATATGTCATCAGTTAAGTTGTTGGAATTTGTGATGGTAAAGAAAGGAAGAGAGAGAAGGGTGTGAAGGAATGGTGGTATTTGTGAGCTGTGAGGGGAGCTGTGTGAGAGTTCTGGGAAACTGGAGAGTGCTGAATCACATGAAGGTTATTATATAAGGCAGGTCTGAAGTCAGACAGGAAGAGCCTTATAAACTTGGGCAGCGTATCTGAAATTACAAACTGTCGTGCAGCGCAGATTTGCGTGGTTGAAATAAGTGTCCTCTATGTGCTTTGTTTTTTAAAGAGAGAATTTAGAGAAGAATTGTGAGGGTTTTCAGATTGCTTCGGGTGTAGTTTCGCCTCCTTTTATAAAGTATTTTTACTCTCTGCTACTTTGGATTTTTAGAGTTGCATGGGATCGGTAATTGAGCATTATTTTCATGCATTGTTCATTTCATGATGTTCAGTCTGTATTTCCTTTCATGAAAAAATGATTTTACTTTTTTTTCCCTCCATAGATTTTTCTGATGGTCTGAATTTTCATAGATTTTTCTGATGGTCTGGTCTGAAACAACCAAGTTGTTTTCTGTCAGAGTTTGATGCATGGGTTGTTTTGTTGCTGTTATAGTAGGCATTGTGTTGATCCTGTGGAACAAAAAGAGAAGGAAAGAATGCTTTGGAAAATATATTGTGGATATATACTCCAGTGACAGGAGTGAAGGTGAAAGGTTAGGAAGATGCTGTATTTTGCCATTTACCAGGTCAATACTCCCTCTGTGCTGATGAGATGTTATTTCCTTTCAAAGAGCTACCTGTATGAATAGTTTTGATAGTGTTGGGTTGCATTATCCCACGTATTCCTAAATAGACCATTTTTTGCTGTAATCTTTAGGTACTCACAGATCAGCGTAAAATGTCCTGCAAAATAACCGAGTTTCTGCAATTTTTCACTACAAAGGCACTGTGGTACCTTAACTCTGCATTTCAAAAAAAAATTATTTGACTTGAAATGTTGTGAAGTAAATATCTCAACTTGGATAAAAGCCGATCTAACTTTCATTCCTGCATTGAAGTAGTTCTCTCAATGTTTCTTCTTCTGTGCCTATGCTAAAATAAATCTCCCTTCTGTGCAATGTACTTCATTCTGATTTCTTTTTAAAACTCCCCTGTGTCAACATGTTGGGGGAGGTGAGGAGGACTGTGGGGGATGAACGGATACAAAGGGCAGTTCAGGAGAGGAAGACAACAGCTAGAACTGCAGTTTCTAGATGTTGATGCTCCTGGGAAAATAAAGATACCAAGTGTAAATGTCTGCCATGATTATCAGTTTTGACATATTCTGAGGAGGCAGGATTAGAAGCTCAGCAAGGAGTAAGATATTCCTGATTTTCTCCAAACACGATGGCAGATATCTGGCACCTGTAGGAAGTTATTTTAATCATCTTGTGGTTGTAATATAATGGACTTTTGATCATACTGAACTCTTTTATATAATACCTGGGTTTGGGTAGGGCTGTCCTACAGAAATTCCATTGCGTGAGTGAATTGAGTGTGAGTGTGTAAAAATCTGGATCTGTTGCACTGACATAGTTGTCTGGGGCAGGGGAGACCTAGAAACCCTATTCCACAGATTTGGGGCTCCAAGATGTGTCCGTGCTCACTAGAGTGATTCCTGGCAGAGTTCCTGAGAGAAGAGCCTGGTTATCCAGTGTTTAGATTAGATCTCTGCTTCAGCATGGCACTGCTACTGCAGCCCTCGTGTGGTTTGATAATCTTGATTAAAGAGTATTTGTGGCCTCTGCAGGTAGGTGAACGTTCAGATGTTATCAGTTAGGAATTGTGTGCCTGCAGTTGTAGCAACACAGAGTTTGAATAAATAAAACCTTTTGGTACAGCTGTCTTAGGTAGCGGCAAACTCCTTTATGCTGATTCTCTGAAGTGTTTCCATGAGCATCTATTTGGGACATCTCATTTTGGGGGAATGAGCATGAAGGCTTCTAGACACAGTTAAATCCAGGGGATTGTGGACAGGTTATGAGGAATATGAGGACAGCACTGCTGAAGTCCATTATTCTGTGTTAATTCATCAAAGAGGAGCATCCTGCTGGCTTAAGTTTTTTTAATAACAAATTGTGCTTTATCAGAGTAACAGAGGGTAGGCAGGTACTTAAACGTTTCTATTTATATGTGAATAAATTGAAGGATTGCCAAGGCACAGCATTTAGAAATGCAGCTTAAAATGGTGGACGTTACTGTGAAAAATGTTATTTCTTGATCAAGGAAGACTCTGCTGTGGAATAGGATTCTAGAACTTAGATTGAGGATGCCTGAGAAAGAAAAGAACCTCAATTTATTCAGCTACAGTCAACTGTAGTATCTCTTTATTGAGCAGTGCTTGGAGTGGATCAGTCAGAAAGTCTGAATGTTCCTTGAAATGTTTAAGGAACACTTAATTAGTGAGTTATATCCTCCAACATGAGTTCAGATATAGAATTCTTGTTAGCTGTTGACTTTTTCTGGAAAGTTGCCTAGAAGGAAAGTAAATCTGTCAGGCAGTCGTTATCAGTTTATGAAAATGGCCTTAATCACCTTCCTTTTTAATAAAGTTTTCATTTTTGTGGACAGGGTGAAAACATCAAAGAGTTTTGGTAAACCCCAGGAAGGGTTTTCAAAGACCTACTTCAGTGTTACAGTGGATTTTAAGAGCAACTGAGTGCAAATGTGGTGCAGACTGCATTTACAATTGCAAGGCTATACTGTAGAACACTGAATGGTCTAGTTAAGACAAAATTGATAAATTGAAGAGGGGGAAGTAAATCCCATAATTTTGCAGCAAGGTAAGGTGTTAGTTTAGTTCTGGAAAGCTCCTGGTTGGTACTCCCTGCCTGTGTTTACAGGACAGTAGAATGAATTACTGTTTATAAAGTTTTACCTTTTTCACATTTATTTCTTTAATAAATTATTCTTGAAATAATATTTTGGCTATAGGTATGCAAATAGGAGAATTTCCTCTCACTTTTTTCAGGTAGTCTTTATAAAAGAGGAGAATCCAAAACCATACAGAGAAAAAAACCCAAAAACAAAACCAGAAAAACAAACAAACAAAAAACAAAACCAAAATCCACCAAAAACTACCAAAGAAAATCCCCTGACCTGAAATTCTCTTCAGAAAGCCAAATGCCAAAGGAAAATTCAGTTGTGTATGTGGGTGCTGATCATGGAAGAGGGATGTGATCTCAGTCTGTGCTGTTGTTGGTTTGTTGCAGAGAACAATTTTATAACTCTCTTTTATGTTGATCTAAAGTGTGTTTGAGTGCCAGGTAATACTTTAAAATGCTGTTCTATAATTAGAGCTATGTAGAAATTTCTCAAGCTTGTGGCTAAAACTCTTGGAATTAGTAGCAAGGCGTTTTTGTTCCAAAGAGCTAAAGTAACTAAAGACCACGGGTGTTAGTTTTCAAATGTGACCTGTTGCTTGTTTTAATTGTTTCATGCAGCTTCTTTTTAATCCGTTTACTTTTTGTCTGTTTTGTTTGGTGAAATGGCTTTTTTTTTGCTATGTATTAGTAATGCTATAAAATAGGAAGATAATTAAAAAACCATTATTCTTTAATTTTATATGTTTTGCTGTCTCTTTCTCTCCAGACTGTAAGTCTGTTTCTCCTTTTATAAACAGTTGGACAAAAAGCAATTACTAGACATACTGATAACAGCAAATAAGAGAACATTTTGCACCTTGGAGATCTGTTATAAGACAGCAATTTTCCACTTCATTGACTCACAACTGTTTTATTTTCTGCAGTGAACCCAAAAAACCAAGTAGTTTTTTGAACAGAATTCATCAAAAATTTCATTATTTTTTAATTAGATATAAATGCTTGGATTAATTGAAACAGTGCAGTGGTATAGGATCAGTAGAAATTGCTGGAGCAGACACCCTCCTGGAACAAAAGTTGGAGAAGTAGGATGATTTGTGAACACTGCTTTTTATTCAAGCCCTTAGGTTTTTGAAACATTTTTTTCTAAGAGAATGGATATTCCATATAAAGAGATAAATTTCCCCTTAAGGGTCCTCAGAGAACATTTTAAAATGACACAAAAAGCCTTTAATATAAATTATGGCCCCATGGCAACACAGGGTACCTACAGAAAAAACAAAAAGAAACAGTCCCTGTGATGAGAGGACCTTTAATTAGTGAACTATTGAGAAGAATTGATCAGGAAAGCAAGTTTCAAAATTCTCACTGAAGGTGAAGTTTGCTGGTGAAGACATTGCAAAAGGAACTGGGAGATACAGCAGTGACCTCAAGATGGGTGCAGTGAAAACCTGCAATTCAGGATGTATTTGCAGATCAAAATTGTAGGGTAGGAGTAGAATAAATAGAAAGAGGAAATGGAGAATCAGAAAGTGAAAAATAAAATCAGGAATTAAATAAATATTCAATGGCTCTGTGAAGCATGGAGATATTAATATATAATACCTTCTATATGCTCTTCTGCCTGACAATATAATGGTTGTCAGTGATGCATGTGGGATTCTGTACCACCCCTCACTTTTGACTAAAACAAGTTTTTCGATTTTAGTCCTTTCACTTGAAGGATTTTGATGAAGACGTTCTGGTTATGTTCTTAGAAGGCATAAAATACAACTGAAAAATAATACTTTCAAGACCTCTACTGTAGACTAAGAGGAGACAAGCATGATGATATTATGTGTTACGGAACAGCAAATGAAAAACAGAGATAAGTTTCTCCTAATTTTTAGATACTGGTGAGAGTGGCTCATCATAATGGAGATAAAAAGCATTTTTATGGGATTTAATGGGGATAAGCATTTTCAGGAGACTGATGTGGAAAGTAGTCTGGAAATAGTCTGAGTTGATACTGTGTGATAATATAAGATGGGAAGTGATAGTGTCCATAAAAAGCAAAGAAGAAAAGGGAAGGGGGAAAGTTGAGGAGAGAAAAATCTGTAAGGCCAAGTGAGGTTGAACAAATAATATGAGGAAGAGGAAAATGTGTCTGGAAGGAAGAATGGCAGGATGTGGGGGAAGGAAAATTCTGGCCTTGCTGAGAATTAGTATGAAAAGAAAATAAGAAAAGAAAACCCAATCTTTTAGGCTAAGAGCATGTGGGGAGAAGGGAGGAAGGTGTATATATAGAATAATACCAGAGTGGATTGTGGGAGATCTGAACTGAGACTTTTGCCAGCTTTCTCCCTGACAGCAACCTCTGTGTCATAAATTCACCAGGCATGGTGGTGGGAGAGGTAACAAATAAAAAAAGAAATCCAAGGAAGACACTTGACTGTTCAGGTGAGGAGCACGGTATCAATCTGCATTAAAGGGCCTGGATGGCCTCTGTTCTGAGGAAGGAATGAGAAGGTGGAGTGTGAAGCACTGAGGATCACTCAGGGAGCTAGATCAGCAGATAATAAAAGTTAGGGATGTTTAGAGTGGAGGACATGACAGTAGCTGGGCTTCAACTGGTAAAAATGAGCTTTGTGTCCTGACCTTGCTGGAGGGCCCCTGGCAAGGGGAGGAGTGAGTTAAGATGAACGAAACTCCACTCTTAGTAATTAAACAACAAAGATTTTTTAATGTATGTAGCTGTTACTGCAGATGGTGATAACTTAACAATTTACTGTCACAAAATAAAGGGGTTTACAGTAATAAAGGATCTAGCAAGTGCATGAAGTCTTTTACTGCAATGCTGATGAAAAATAGAAGAGGGCATATTTTCCGTAATAATTAGGCTTTGGGGCTGCAGTGGATGAGAGCAGTTCTGGTGAAAACTTCACTTTGATCCTGAGATGTACTGGCAAAACAAAAAGAGTGGGAAAAACGAAATGCAGATACAGCATCAGCATAATAACAGATTTTTAAAGGTTATTAATACATTTAGATCATAAGCTTGTCCCTTTAGTTTGTCACAGCGGGTGGAAACTGCATTTAAGAAGATATTGGAGAAGATAGAAAATTTGTTAAAAGAAGAAGACCTAAGAGAAATTTGGAGTATGAAGACTGCTATATGAAGGGCTAAATTTGTGAATTGTGCACCATATAATCTCTTTTCTCTATTGAAATGCTTGGTAGCTTGGTAACACTGTAAATTAGGTTATTTCAGCATCCCATAGGTGTGATCAGTTAGTGTGGTTAATCTGTGATGTGAAAAAATTGGGATTTTTAAATGCAAACTCTGTTTATCAAGACTGGGATTCTGTCTCTTAAGGGTAAAAGAATTATGTGTATGCCTTCAAAATAGTTCAGAGAAATTTATTAATAAATAAAGGGAAACTCTGGAATGCTGGAAAGGTAATGCGATTGTGTTGCCAATAACTCTTGGTTGTCTATAAAATGCACAAAAAATAGAGCAAATTACTGTATTTGAGTTTCAGAAAAAGATGTTTTAATATTGCATGCTAAAAACAAATGTAATTTTTTGAAAGTCAGTAAAGCAGACAAGTTGAAAGAAGTGTCTTTTTTTTTTTAATAAAACATGTTGTTAAATTAATGCCAGCAAGCTAGATTAAGAAGAAAATGTGTTGTTATTTCATGCTGTTTAATTAGAGGAAAGCACAACTGATTTCCAGTTTAGAAAAGAACATGCATTTATCCAGATATTTCTTATGGAGTAATGAATCTTAAGAGTTATAGGTTGGGGTTTTGTGTATTCTGGGGGAGGTGTGGGTATGTGTGTGTCTGAAATTCGGTCCCTCTGCCAGCTAAAACACAGAGAGTTCTTAGGTAGTCCCATTAAAACATGATAATTGTTAATACAGACAAATAACGCAGCATGTCCAATTTTGTGTACAGGAAAACTGTACAAGGATCTAATAATTAACTCCCACTAGATAAATTATGTAATGAAATTATGACAGGAGGGTGTCTTCCTTCTCCTTGAAAGGAATCAAGACGAGGTGTAAAATCTTAAAAAGAATAAGACTGGCAAATTTAATTAATAAATTTTGATGTTGTCTTTGACCTCATGATAAATTTGATAAATTACCTTTTTTTAGTGTCTCTTTCTATTAACTGTCATCACACAAAACAAAAGAATCCTCCTCTGCCCATAAAACCCATGCACCTGTTTGGGTCCCGACAAGCTTTAGATGTTTTTAGGGAGCACTCGTGTTGCTCTATGATTAGAAATATTTTGCCCTAAATTAGAAAATAGATTTTATTTCAATGTGTGTGGTTTTGTGGGTTTTTTGTGGTTTTCTTTTTGGTTTTTTTTTTTTTTTTTTAGAGTATATTCATTCATTTAGCTACTCATCCATTTTAATCAATGGATGTATACGAACTGAGAACTCTGACAAATCTGTAACATACTGAAAATGTTAAAGAGGAAATAATGTGCTTTGGGGAGAAATTTGCTGGGGTCAGGAGGAGGAGTTGATGAGACAGAATCTCAGAGGAAACACTCTCCTCTCACCCTGGAAATGGCATTTGTCTCCAGATAACGTTCATTACGTTTTCTAATGGGGACTTCACCCTGGAAATTCAGCAGGAATGCTTTTCTTGTCCCTCTGTATGTGTGATCTCTGTCCAGAAGCCCAAACACTCTGGGTGGAAATAACACGAGTATCATCAGGATTGATGGAAAAGTCTCTTCAGAAAAGCTTTTTATTCACATTGAATTCTCCTGCTGCAGAAGTTTCCTTTGTGCAGAACAAAAACTGTCATCATTCATGTGCTAGCATTATATTAATAGCATGCTTCCTTTCTTCAGTGCCTGGGATGAGGATTCAGGATGCTGAAATATTAGATGTGCTGAAGTGTGGTAGTGGAGAAACTCATCAGTTCAGAATGCTCAGAGAGAGGCATTTTTAGTTGTGTAGAACATTCTGACTTGACCAGGGGACACATCTCCAGCAGGCAGGAAGAATACTTGAATGTTGATAACGTTGAATGACCAAATGTCACTTTTTCTAAATATAAACAATTATTTTGGAAATGCTAATGATGGTTTTTCAAAAGCATGTTGTTTGCGGAAGCCACAGCACTGACACAGTGACTTGATGCTCTGTATGATTGCTCATTCTTTGCATGGAAAAGGTTAAAACAAAACACATCACCCTGGTTTTCATATTTCTAGTTAGTAAATTCCTGTTTGATCTGTAACCAGATACAGTGTCTCATTAATGAATGGCTTTTCTTCAGAAATGAATCTTTTACATTTTAAGGTCCATTCTTTAAAAAGAGGAAGTACTTGCTGAGTTTTAGAAACAAAGAATTGCTTTATTTTGCAAATTCTTTGTTTTTTAATTTGCTCTCTCCGGAACTGGCATCTCAGTTCTGGTTTTTAAAATACTCTTTCAAGTATATACCTAATTAAAGTATTGAGCTGCATCCTTTCCTCCTTTTCTGAAGGATGCAGATTCAGCCTCTTCCATGTGGTGGGTGTGGGTGGGAGAGGAGTGGTGGAAGTGTGAGTGGATCTAGTGCAAATAGATGGAGAAGGCAGCAGGTGGGAAGATTGAGAGACAAAGAGATCGAGGTCTCCTTAAAGGGTCTGTGAGTAGCCTGTGTGAGGTAAATAAATTCATGCTTTGAAGAAAAGGCAGACAATTGAAAATGGTTTTAGATTAGTGTTGGAGCGTGATTGTGCTCTGAAATAAATGTTCCTATTTTTCCTTTTTTCCTCATTCAGTCTTTCTTTCTGGATTAGGTTTTACTGAGTATTTTTCTTAATGAAGCATTGATTTAGACTCTTTTTTCAGAATTCTCAGGGTCATCAGAAAAAACAGCAATAAAGCTGTATTAGCAGACGTCATGACTACACTGGTGCTGTTTAACATGTTTTCTAAAAATACTTCAGATATTGTTTTTCTCTCCTCCCAAAGAATATTAGGTTCCATTTCATTTATTTATCTATAGGACTTTTGATTATTTGGGTCAGGCACAGATCAGTTTCCAAGTATTTTAATGATGTAATCAGAACTTCGTGAACTTTTTCTGAAAACAAGGTGAAAAATCTGATTCCAGCCCTGGTAAGCACTGGAAGGGGACATGGGTTTCAGTCATATCTACAGTTCAGAAAGGAAAGAAGATTATAAGCTGATTATCATTCTGAAATACCTTCATTAAAGCTAAGGTATGAAAACCCATAGAGGTGACAGAGAAGGGGGAATGTGTTTACACAAGACTAGTGCTGCTGATATTTTCTGTGTTTTCAGTTCTGTTGCCAACTGCTGCAGGAAATTCATGCCTGCTGCATCTTCCAGAAGGTTTTGTATCACTGGTTGTGTGAAAGTTGCCTTAGTTTTGCAGAATGCTGCAGACTCACAATGTTTTAATTGTTTCAAAAAGCAGCTGAACAAATTCAGGGAAGAAAAATCCATTAAAGGCAATTAAATACGAAGACATTTTGTCTGGCTTTAGAAACCTTTGAACCACAAATCACTGGAGGTTGGAAGGGTATTCTTTGTGAGGGGGAGGCTTAAAATAACGATAGAAAAATGAATGAAGTCACACTTACATGTAACTGCAACAGCAACATTTTAAAAGTTCAGTGTTACTCCCGAATTGTATGATAGCCTGTCCCCTCCCTCCAGGATCACCTACTGGGAGTTGTGTTTCCATTTAGTGATAGAGTCATTATCCTTTGACAGGAAGGATGATTTTCTGATCAAATGCAATCATTGGATGTTGTCTGGAGCAGAATTACTCTGTGAAGCTGTACAAGAATTCAAGAATTTCAGTATGCCATCTCTTCTCTCCCCCTGAAATCCATAAGATTACAATAATACAAATGAAATCATCCATCGAGTTCATAATGGAGCATTATAGTCCTGTCTCAATCTCAAAATCTGGGCAAACAGAGCCCTCTGTCTGAATCACGTAAGAAAAGCGTGTCTTGAAGGCACTTCCATTTCACTTGGGATGAGTGAGATTCAGAGGCATGTCAGCCTTTTTCTCTCCTAAACTTTCTTCCCTGTGCATTGTTGTCAGATTCCTTGAGAGTCTCTCCTGGGTCACCATGGCTGTAATACTGTCTTTTATAGAGACAGTATTTTATTATATGTAGGTGCTGCTTTTGCTGGTGATTTTTCCTAACGTGGGCTTTCATTAAAGAGCAAAGGGAAGCAAACAGATGATGAATGTCACTTGTGAGGTCAAGGCAAACCCAGATGGGTGCTGTCACAGGAAGGCAACTTGTCTTAAACTGAGAATAACTATTAAGTGCTGACTGAAAAACAGTACACAATAAGAATGTCTCTAAAAGCACATAACTGTTATTTTTAGAACTTTTTTAAAATGCTGCTGTTCAAAGATTTTCCTAATTCTAGTGTTTTGCCAGACATGTAACTCCTAAATCCTGTGGCATCTTTCTGTGTTCCCTGTTAATTAACCTCTCTGAACCTTGATTTTTTTATCTTCTCTGGAATTCTGGTTGTGTATTCTTAGTCTTACAGCCTGTACATACAAACTAGGAGATGTGTGTGTTTTGACATGTTTTTGTGATTGAAGGTCAGGAGCAAGTGCCAGGGCTAGGACTTTGTTATGTGTCTGGAACCCAGGGAGTCACTGAGGTATTGGAGCAGTGTCTTGAAGCACCTATTTTTTCCATGGTGACTCATTGTTCTGGCTGTGAAAAGAAGGTGGTCGACAGTTGTGTAATTATTGGGAAGAATGTCCCAAATAATCTGCCGTGTCAACGAGGGATTACTCTGTCTTAGGTGGAAGAAAATTTCCTGTCTGTGTTGTATCAGTCAAGTGTGAGATGAAAAACAGTTCATTGGTCTGGGCTGTCAAACCCAGCTAAATCCAGAAGCATTTGTTTCCTCCTCAGGCACTTTGGTAGATTTGGCTTCTAGAAACAGAGAGTGAAGGGTGGGGTGGCTGTGTGTAAGAAAGTGGTGGATCTCATAAAGCCAGGTTAAGGCAAAATCCTCCATATGGAAACTCTCGCTTCACTTAAATGCAAGTAAATAAGACAGGACTGAAAGAGATTGTTAGCCTGAGATTTCTCTTTGTTTACTGAAAAGGATCTGAATTTTAGGCCTGAAAAGTACTTGTTGGAGGCCAGACACATAGTGAATGCACGACAACAGGTTTAAAAGTGCTTGAGAGACATAGTGAATTCTTAAGAGAAACTGAGAAGTAGAAGATGGTGGAATTAGATAAGTAATTACCATGTTAAACAATTAAATATGGCCAGGACTGCCTAAAGCCCATGCTAAAGTGGATGTGTTTAAGAACAAGATCAAATGTAATACTGAAAACAGGTTAAAAAGAGAGAAGTAGCACAAAACTTCTTATCCTAAATGCTTCTGCAAGACATCAAGCACAGATTGGACCTTCCAGAAAATGAATTTGTGTTCTCTTCTTTGCCCTGATGCTGATCATGAAGAGACTTTTTTAGGCTCCCTGCCTGCCGTGTTCTCTGTCTGTCAGGCATTCTATGGCTATGGTTTATCTCCCAAGGAGTAAATTTTTTATATTTTACATTGGGAGTTCTTTCTAGCAGAGGAGTACTTGGATACCCTTAATTCCCATAATCTTCCTGTTTTAGTTCTCATTCTCCTGCAGATTTGAGAGACAGGTTTCTTCTTTTGTTAAGCAAAGTACTGTAAAGAGATTGATAATTTCAGGGTAGGATGATTATGCCTCCCCATTTTGAGATCTGATAAGTGACCACAAGGTGACAATCCCAGGTTTATGAAGCTGCTCACATGTCTTACGTCCTCCTGCCCTGGAACTGTCTTTCTGTGGGTGTGATTTAGTTCATCTTTGATATCTGCAGTTAAGGAATGGTCCTGAAATTGCACGGAAATAGACAATTGGACTTTAAAAGAACGTTAAGAAAGCTGTATTATTCTAAAATGTTACTCTAAATAAGAAGGTAGATTCAGATTACATTCTAGAGTAATCACATATTCAGAAAAGATGGGAACGAAAAACGCCACAATTTTGATCTAAGAAAATGAATCTAAATTGGTGTATATTAGTGTCACGGAAAAGTTGTAAATGTGGGGCTGGTATAATGACTTAATGATTTTAATGTTTGGAAGTGAAAGTGAGTATTTATATTCTGAAGGAGAAGATAAATTTTGTATGTTAAATGATACAAATTTAAAGTACAGAGAAAGATTTTGGAGAATTATGATAGCAAGTGTAATTTCATATGGCATGTTGATATTTTTAAACAGTAGTACTTGAAAGTATTTGTATCCACCATCTCACAGCTCACGGTCTTGAGGGAACTGGCCTGAGTATCAGAAAAAGTAGAGTATGAAGAAAAAGTTAGAAGCCCAAACAGAATTTGCTTTAATAAATAACAATATAGAAGCCTGTACTGGAAAGGATGGTCTTACATAAAGGATAAGTATAGTTCAGTGTGACATTCTGCTAGAATCCAGTCATCCTCCTCTCTAAAGCAGAACAGCAGAATGAAATTTCAGATAAATCACAAAAGCATATCCAAGAACTGTGTGCAGAGGAGACAGACAGGAGGGAGGGTGAATCTATGCCTGCCATGTGGACAGATTTGAAAGGGATTCTGCTGACTTTTGCAAGAGTAAGGGGGTGTCCACTCACACCGAGGAGCAGCAATTATAACGTAAAATTAATTTGTGGAACTCAGCTTAGCAAGGTGTCTTTAAATAAGAGCTCTCTAGAGTCTTGCAGAAGTACTTTGAATTACCAGGGGAGGAGAAAATCCCTGTGTGACGGCGTTGGTTAATTTACCCTCTTCTTGTCCTCTTGTCCCTCCTCCTTCAGGCTGTCAGCTCAGTTTAGGAATAAACTGCCCCAGAGGAAAAGATTTAAAAGCTACTAGCTTTCTTACCTAGTAAGGTGAGGTAGTAGTCAGAAATGAAGAAATGGTAGTGGGTTTTAAAATGGTTCCGTTCCTGATCCTGGACAGTCGTGGTGTTTCCGTTTGCAGTTTTTCAGAACTTTTAACTGTTGACAGAAGTAATTAAGTAAAATCAGGTACAGCAGCAGTGATGCAGTGGTAAGGAGAAGGAGGTTAGTGAGGGAGGAAAGCAGCCTGAGCTCTGGAGCAGATGAGGAAGGAGCTGCAGTGCAGAGTAAGCAGAGATGCGGAGGGCAAAAGAAGTGTCCTGTCATTTGCTTGTTTGTATTTTTTGTTTGTTTGTTTGTTTTGCCTTTGGAAACCAATGGCTCTTAAAGTTAGTAGTCTATATATTCACAGAGTGGGCTGAAAATTTACTGAGGTGCAGTTTTCTGATAAGAGATGATGATTTGATGGAATTGAAATGCCCTGTGGGAATGGTTGGTGGGCTGCCCAGCTGCTTTGCTTTGCTCTTGGCTGCTGGCCATCCAGTCTGCTCCCCCAGCTGCCTGTCATGCGGGCCTGCTGCCTTGGCTCTTGTATCCCATTTTAAGTATTTGTACATTCTAACAAATAAAACAGCAAATCACCAATTAGAACACCAATTAGCCATCACTACTTAACCAACTACAGTCTTAATTGGACAATCATTTTCAGTAATAATTGATTGATCCCTAACTAGCAACCATTAATCAGTGATCTTGAACTTCAGTACTTAAAACAAACCTTTAAAAAATGGACACATTCTTGTTGAAATTTTTGATACATTTGTAAGAATACATATAATATATACCCCCAAATATGCTATCAGGTAACACTTTCATTTTTAAGTTGTTACTGATTAATGTAAAAATAAAGTCAAAATCAAAACAGCTAGTGAGTTTTTTTTCCTAAAGCTGATACTCAGAATTTTGTTCCAAATGTGAGATTTTGTTTGGTGTGCAGTTTACAGAACAAACTGTTTTTATGCTGGGGCTAATGAAGCCTGGGCAATGACGAGCTGGTGTCTGTTGTCCATTCACACCTCCTGTCCTTCCTTCTCCCACTTAAGCACACGCAAACTGAAATTCCTCTAGTTTCCCTAGTGAAGCATCCTGAATGACATCTTGTTTCCTACGGCATCTCTGAGCAGGAAAAGCACATGCTTGATTTAAAGCTGTGCTAATGGGCTAAGTGTCCCTTCCCAAAGAGGAGAGAGTAATTAAGCTCTGTGTGCTTCCTGAAAGTAGGCCTTGGTTTGGGGGCTCTTTTTCCTACCCAACAGGCATTTTCAGTGACATTCCTCCAGTTTTTCATCTTTGAGAAGTCTTGCTTTCTCTAAAACTCATTTGAAGGCAGCTAACAGGTTCAAGAGTTACTCAGCTGGAAAGAACAACATAAAAGCAGCAACAGCATTCTTAGGGGACTTGGTTAAAAATTAACCTTTGAATTTTTCCATTAAGCAGAGTTCCAGATTCAGCTGGGTTTTTGTTACTGCCCAGCACAATGTGGCTTAAGATTCGAGGGGAACAACCACAAAGAGTTTTGTCCTTTAATTTTTGTGATAGTTTTCCTTTGGTTTTTGCTGGTCTGTTTGTGTGTATTTGAATCTCTTTATAGTCACTCATGCCTTAGTATATTCAGCTTGTCCACTCCCATTTTCTGTGGAGTGCCTGAGGTAGAGCAGCTGTGTAATTAATGATAGTAAGGCTTTTTTCCAACACTAGTGATTCTCCAGCAGTGAGAAACTGACAGGGAAATAATGGGGCTACTTGTCAACTCAGTGGGATTCCTATCTTTGCTGGAACGGGTTGGAAAGATGGTGAATCAAGGACAGAAAATTCCATACTAGTAGTTCTACTTCATAAAATGTTTTAAAGATGATGGATGTAAATTATGATGGTGATCACTTGTCATATGAAAGAGAATAAAACATTTCAATAAACTGTCCAGATGTCATAGTCCAAAAAAGATGTTTCAATAATGTTTGTGTGTACACGTGAACCAGCATTAATTTCTGTACTTTGAAAACATTTGTGAGGAGATCTAATAGTTTCTGTGAGTTCAGTGTATCTAGATGGGAAAGAGGAAAGGTAAATCCTTTAGTAAGTATGAAATAAGAGCAGTACTCACCAAAGAAAAGCAGAGGTTGAGAAGACCTGCTCAGTGTTTAATTTGGTTGTGCTGATCAGTATTTGGGCCCTACCTCAAGCGTACTGGCAAAATAAGGAAGTGCCTACAGAACACCATGATGAGGGAATCTCTTTTTCTGTCTGTGTGATACATTTGTTTTCAAGAAAAGCTCATCCTGACTTGAAGGAAGTTAGGTGAAAAGGAAAGGGATCGTGCATGGATGAACAAGATGCTCCTGACAAAACTCAGACAGAAGAAGGAAGCATACGGGAGGCAGAAACAAGGATAGATGACTCTGGAGGAATACAGAGGTATCGTCCAGGCATCGGGGGATCGCGTGAGGAAGGGCAAAGCCCACGTGGAGTTGAATTTGGTCAGGGACGTGAAGGGCACCAAGAAAGCTTCTGCAAGTGTATCAGCAGCAAAAGGAAGATGAAAGAATATGTAAGTCTGCTGCTAAATGAGGCAAATGACAAAGGATATGGAAAACACTGAGGTACTTAATACTAGCCTTTTTCACCTTGGTCTGGTCTTTACTGGTGGGACTCACCTTCAGGATTCCAAGGCCCTTGTGATCAGTTGGCAAGTCTGGATCCAGGAAGACTTGCTCTCAGTAGGCAAGGATCAAGTTTGAGAACATTTACAAACAAACACACAAATACATACAAGTCCATGGAATCTGATGGGATACAGCAGTGAGTGCTGAGGGAGCTCATCTCTGCCACTGTGAGACCACTCTCACTTATCGTAGAAAGGTCATGGTGATGGGAAAAGTTCCTGAGGCCTGGAAAAAAGCAAATGTCACTTCTGCTCTTAAGAATGACAAGAAGGAGAATCCAGGGAGCTATGGGCCGGTCAGCTTCACCTCCATCCTTGCAAAGGTGATAGAGCAAATTACCCAGGAAACTGTTTCCATCACATTCGGGGCAGGAGAGTCACTGGAAGTAATCACCATGAATTTATGGAGAAATACCGCTTGATAAACCTGATAGCTGTTGGCAACACAATGAGTAACTTGGTGGAGGAGATGAGAGCCACAAGGCTTTCCACACTGTCTCCCATATTATGCTCACAGACAAACTGATGAAATACAGACTAGATAAGTGGTCAGTGTGGTAGATTGAAAACTGGCTCACCTGGGCTCAGAGGATTGTTATCAGCCTCTGTCATCGTCAGATCCCAGATGGCAACTTTAGTACCACACAGCCGCTTGCTCGCTACCTCCTTTTCCCCCTGGTAGGAAGGGAAGAAGAATCAGGAGGAAAATAGAAGGGTAAAACCATTTGGGCTGAGATAAGAGCAGTTTGTTTAAAGTGAAACAAATTAAAACATGGTAATACTAATGGTAATGTTAACAATAATAATGATTTTAACAAAAAGGAGAGAGAGAAAGGAAAAACCCAAGATAAACAACCACTGAACAATACAATTGCTCGCCACCCACTGAGCAGTCTCTGATGGGCCCCTCCTGGCAACTCCTCTGTGTTTATATACTGGACATGACTTTGTCCAGTATATGGGATATCCCTGTGCCCAGTTTGCATTAGCCGTCCCAAGCCTTCTGCCTCCCTGAGATGCTGAAAAGTCTTGACTTAGGGTGAGCATCACTCAGTAACAGCTAAAACATCTGTGCATTTACGTTATTCCCATCCTAAATCCAAAGCACAGCACTGTGCCAGCTACTAAGAAGAAAGTGAACTCTATTCCAGCCGAAACCAGGACATATCACAAAGTCCAGCAGGAGGCCAGCTGTCAGTGGTTTACCCCAGTGGTTGAGAGTGGGGCCAGTGCTCTTTAGCACCTTGGGTTAATGACCGGTGTTACAGGGTAGGGTGCACCTTCAGCAGGGTTACAGACAGTACCAGACTGGGAGGAGGTGACACCCATCTGAACAGCCCACAGGAGCCTTGTGGTGTTCAACAGAGGCCAAGTCCTGTATCTCTGGAGGAACAACCCAGTGCACCAGCATGGGCTGGAGGCTGGAAAGCAGCTTCACAGGAAAGGCTCTGGGGGTCCTGGTGCATGAGGTGACAGTGAGCCAGCAAAGGCAGCCAGTGGCATCCTGGGCTGTGTAAGGCAGAGCATGGCCACCGAGTTAAGGAGTGATCTTTCCTATCTGCTGAGCCTTGCTGTGGTGCACGTGGAGTTCTGGGTCCAGTGCTGGGCTTCCGAGTAGAATAGGGTGGGGAGATAGTGGAGCAAGTCCAGTGAAGGGCTGTGGGGCTGTTGAAGGGTATGGAGCATCTCTCATACAAGGAGTAGAGGCTGAGAGAGCTGGGGTTCTGCCACCTGGAGAAGAGAAGGCTCAGGAGTGTCTTACCCAGTTTTACAAATAAACAGAGCCAGAGTTTTCTTGGTAGTGCCTAGTGAAAGAAGAAAAAACAGCAGGCATAAATAGAAAACACAAAATTCCTATTAAACACATTAAAATGTGTTTATTTATTTAATTGTGAAGGTGATTGAACAGTGGAGAAGGTTGCCCAGAGGGTTTGTGAGGCCTGTATCCTTGGAGGCAGTCAAAATCCAACTGGACTTCATCCTCGGAATGCTCTAGTTGCCCCTTCCTTCGGCAGAGAGTTGGGCTAGGCGATCTCTAAAAAGCTTGTCTCTTTTTGTGCAAACGGTGGACAAATTGGTTTAGTTAAAAAGCATCCAGTCTCAAGTATGGCTTTCTGTTTGGAGTCAGGAGGGTGTTTCATCGAGAAGTCATGTATCATACAAAATAAATTAGAAGCTTTGTGATTGTTAACAGCATTCAGGGAATCTGTAGGGAGAGTATTAAATTTGGGTAGATGAATCACCTCTATAAAATGTCTGTCAGGGTGAATTTAATCTTTTGTGTGTTGCACAACACCTTTGCTCGCTTGATTCATTTCAGAAAAATTCTGTTTCCTGTTAAAATACTTATTGAGAATATTTGTATCAAGTGAAAAATGAAGATGTTTACATCAAGTGAAATTTTGTAAGTTTCAGTGGAAAGATGCCCATAGCGATGATCACAGCTTAGACATTTGCTTGGCTGTTTGTTTGTGTGACAGACTTGGAGGTACACTAGTTGATCAGAAGTCCCTTTTGCCAAGGGACCTAGGTTTATTTATGGATAAAGAAATACCTGGTTTTGCAAAACGGCATAGGTCCCATCATTAGTGAAATGGATTTTAGTTATTTAATGTTGTTTTGTCAGTTTGTCTTTCACAGGACAGTACTCCCTACAAACTAGTTGTGGCACAGTGTATTATTCAGGAGGGGTTGAAATAATTAATGTCTTTTGAATTAATTATTTTATGTGGGTTTCAGTGATTTTCCAGTAGTTTTGTCTTGATGTACCTGTCCTTCCCTGTGTGTCAAGAAGCTTTTTTTTTACAGATAGTGCTGGAAAGCCACTTGGAGGACAGCAAGGCTCCCACTTCAGCTTGTTCACATGCGTCTTGCCATGTGTGTTTTAGTCCATGGGTAAAGATGTGGGGACAGAAGTGTTTCGGTGGGGCAGCCGTGTTCCCAAGAAGTCGAAAGAGTGGTTTTCATTCAGAGGGGAGTTGGAGGGAATATGGAAATGCAGCAGTGCTGATGAGTTGCAAAGGGTGTGGACAGATGCACTGTCTTTCCTAAAGAGGAGATGAGTAGGATGGCTAAGACAGTATAGTAATTTTAGAGACAGGTACCACTTACTAGGAAAAAAAAAGTCCCAGTTTGTAGATGGTGTGGAATTTCTGTTTATTTGTTTTTTGGTTTTATTTCGGCTTAACTTCTAGTAAGAATTTTTCCGTGATACAAAAAAAAGGGTAGTTTTTATGATTTAAGAAAGATAGTTTTCTTCTGGAAGTAGTAGGTGTATTTTGGCAATATTTAACTCTCTGAAAAGATCTTCTTAAAGAAAATGAGGAATTGCTTTGTAGCTATTTACCATGGTATTTCAAATGACAGAATATATTTGTCACAGAAATAACAACTTTTATATATTAATTGTTTTCACTTGGCTACTGGGATGCAGACACACACCCAATAACAAATTCTGGACTACTGTGATTATTACTCAAGAAGCAGAGTCATGCAAGCATGTTAGAGATAGCTGTATTTAAAAATCCTGTATAAGCCTAATGATTTTTCAGGTTCTATAAAACTTCTTGAAGACCTTGAAGAAGACAAAACTGATGATACTAATTTGCAATACACACAGGGATCTTAGTATTTTTGCGGGTGACTGGAACATACAGCACATACAGATGGGTACCTCTCTTTTTCATGTGTATACGAATCTAAACAAATTTTATTTGAACCCTCCCCTCTTTCTCCTGAGCACGTATAATCTCTGTGCTAGAGCCTGTCAGCTCCCAAAGGCCTGGAGCTGTTTATGCATGTGAGCCCAGGTGGAATTTTTTTATGTGGAATGAACTATCCAGGGACCTGTTACTGTGCATTGAGTAGTGTCAGGAGGAAGAATTAGGTACCATAGTGTCAAAACTTCGTATTTCTTTTTTTTTTTTCCAGTGAAGAAATAAACATATTCACATGTTTGAACACAAAAACTGTTCTTTTGCTTTGAACAGGTGGCTGAGAGACCCTGTGACCACAGGATGCGACATAAACTGTAAAACCTTGTCTCCCTGCTTAAGTTTTCTGAGGAGCAGTGGCCGCCTGCCCACGTGTGTCTTGTGAAGCCTGGTGTGATGTGGGCTGGGCTCTGGGTTCCACTGGCACTTGGGCAGCTTAGGAAGGGGCAGCCAGACCCTGCTGGAGGCAATCTAAATACGTTTGAATCCTGGCAGTAGTAAGCAAGTGAAAGGCAGTCACTGGTCTCTCATAAAGGTGCTGAACTTCATCTTTTTTCCATAGTTTTTCTTCAGATTTCCACTAATCAGCTACATGGGAACTTATTTTTCTCCTGTTCTGGTTAGTTTATACTATGGTGGGGTTCACTCTGATTTCTGCCTAAATATTACTGACTTTCTAATTGAATGAGAGGTTTATTTTACTTACATCTGGCCCTTCTTAGAGTCACAAAGACTCTCAGAATAGTCACGGTTGGAGGGTTCTCTGGAGATCACCCAGTCCATCCCCCTGCCCAGGCAGGGTCACCTGGAGGTGACACAGGAACGCGTCCAGGTGGGTTTGGAATGTCTCCAGACAGGGAGGCTCCAAACCCTCCCTGGACAGCTGTTCCAGAGCTCTGCCACCCTCAATGTGAAGAAATTCTCCCTCACGCTGAGGTGAAGCTTCTCTTGTTTTAGTTTTTGCATATTCCTCCTTGGCCTGTTTCTGGGCACCATTGAAAATAGTCTGGCACCATCCTCTTGGCACCCACCTGGGAGATATTTACATGTAGGGATAGAAGAAATGGTGCATTTGCCTGTGTGTGCCACTGGTTAAGGACGTGCACAAAGAAGGCTGGCCAGAGGCTGTGATGTTATCTCATGTTTTTATCTGCCTTCTACTGACCCATAGATGTTGTTCTCTCTCAAGTGAAATGTTTGTACTTGACTTTGGAGTTTTCAGTAATGTTTGAAAAGTCATTGTAGATTTTTTTAGGCATTTTGGTGGGAGCAGCATAGGCTTAAAGAGCTTTTACTTGTGTTCCCATCTTTTACTTGTGCTAATGCTGTTGTTAATGGTGGTCCACAAGTGAACTTGCCTGGGGAACTGATCCAGTTGCAAAATCCTTTTTACCTAGATATTAATAATTCGGATCACTTCTGGCACCCAGTTGGCTGTAGTACTCTTAAAAATGATTGTGTCAGCACAAATGAGAGAGGCAATGCTAGGGAATGTTTATGAATCAGCGGTGCTGGGAAACTATGGCAAAAACTATTCCTTTTCATTTTTAAATTGCAAGGACCCAGCTGGATGCTGCCCTGTGACTGCTTTGAGTTTTTAATGTCTTTTTCTATACTCTCTGACTCTCTGGAATTGCCCATTGAACAGATTTTAATTTGCAAGCGTAACTTCTGAGTTAATTCCTTTGTTTATAAAACACCAATTTGGAGTCAGTAACGGGGTCTCAACTGCGTGTGGCAGATAAGCGCGTTACTGGTGGAAAACATCTGGACCCAGACGTGGCAGCCACACATCTGTAGAGGAAGTCCAAGGTGGCTGTTTGTGATCTGAATGTGGGGGTGGCCGCTTGCTGGCCAGGACAGGTGCATTTTTCTGCCCCTGTGCTTGTAGATAAGTGTCACTGGTGGGCTGGCCTGATGCATTTCTGTGGGACCTGCTGGCTGCACCCTTGGGAGGTGGAGAAAAAGGCTTTATGTGTGCTTGGCCTGAAATGCCTCGAGAACAGACCACTTGGAATGTTGGGGATCTGTTTCCATCTGCTGCTGCAAAGAGGCTACAAAGTAGTTATTTGACTTTCAGTAGAAGGCCTGTGAGATGGGTGGAGTCTTTCTCATTGGTTAATTTTTTTTTTCCTTGATCGCGTAAAAGAAGCAAGACCAAAAAGTCTTCCATGTGCTTATTCCTGCCAGTTACATAAAAATATACACACAAATACATTTTTGTCTTCTGAGTTACCTGTTGACAAAATGTGCATACCACACTCTTTTAGAAAATGGAATTGAAATGTTGCTCAGCATTAAATAGTGCACGTAAGTAGCAGATTGCACAGTATCAACTTGACAATTTCCTTAAATTGCATAAGCCTGGAAAATGGAAAGAGGTATTTGAGCCATCTAGTGGTTGGTATGAAACATTTTAACATTTTTTGATAGTTCATAGAAAATGTAAATTATGTCAGCTTGGAAATAGCATTTCTGCTTTATCTGTATTTTGTAGTGTGGCTGTAGAATGAAAAAAACACAAGCGTTCAGCTTCAAATCTGAAGCAGTCTATTTGGGTTTGTATCTTTTTTTCACTCAAGATTTTAGTGAAAAGAGATATCTGATAGCATAAAAATTAAATTAGAAGTTAGTAGTCAAAGAATGCATTTTTCTAGCTTGAGATCTTCATAAATTTTGAGGGTTGTTAGATAGTTCAGGGAAAGGACTGTGATAAGATAATTTTGTTTTCTCCTTCTCACTGAAACATGCTTGGAGGGAAAAAATAGAGCTTAAATTCTACCTCAACAGCTATTTATAGCAGGGTCTTAAATCACAAGAGTAATCTTTACTGGAACACATGGAATGGATATCCTTTGTGAGAAATTTGTCCAAACTAATAGAGGAAACTGAAAACTGATTTCTTAAGACGGGGTGTGCTCCTGGTGAACAGAATCACAGAATCTTACGATTTTAAAAAGGACATTTTGTAGATGAAGATTTGTGTAGTGATCCCACTTTGTCCTGATCTGCATTAAGCTGTGGTAGCATTTCGTGTTGGCTGTTGCCAGTAGGAGCTTGACTGCACGTTGAACTCGATGGCATTATGCAAAAGCAATGAACTTTATGTGTATCTTGTCTTGAATTATTTGTGGGAGAGTACAGCTATACACTGGGACACTGTGATGTCTTCCAGTCCTCGTGAAACTCCCGTCTCTGTTCGAATGCAGTTTAAAAGATACTTTTTAATCATAGTTTATTAGATTGGTTTTAAGATTATCAACGAGCAGCAGTTAACAGTGATATATATGGTTAGAGCTGTAGTATTTCAAAACAGATAAATTCATGATCCATACTGACATTTCAGAATTTGCACCTTTATGTTTGAGGTGAAGTATTGCTGGTACAAATATTAAATCTTGCCCTGTTTTTTACTGAGAAGAGAGCAGAAGCTTAAGATATTTTTAAGGTCAGTCTCAGAAGACTTAAGGCCAAAGGAGATTGAGAGAAAAATGGGAAAACCAGTCACTGAACAAAGGACAGAACAATATTTTTTGTAGTGGTGTCAGGACCATCTGAAAGCTTTATTTGAACTTGATACATAAATTATATTTTGACGAATCACTTCCATCCTGGTTCTCTTGTGCCTTGAAAGTTGGTTATTGTTAACCCTTAGTATCAAAATATCAGGCAGGTTTTTCTGAATCTCTAACTTTCTTGGACTGTGAATTCTAATAGGTTTCATAAGAGGAAGTCAAATTCTTTGCGAATTTTAGAGTTTTTAGTTTTCTGGCGTATTTTTGTTTGAATTTTGCAGTGTGGCAATGAAGGATTTTTGTGATCACTGTTAATCTCAATCTCTACAGTGATCTAAACTTGATTTAGATTCAGAGTATCAGAGGGGGACGCTGGACAGTTTTGTTGAGTTCTGTCTTACAGATGAGCTGACCTGAAGATAGTGGAGGCTCCTGGTGGGCTTCATGTATGTTGTAGGCTTCCTTTTGTAGGCACACATGAAAATCTATCTTACTTCTTCATTTAAAATGACTTTCCAATCAGGGCATTACACATGCTCAGCTTTTGAGCTTGCCTTCTTCCTGGTCTGTTGCTGCCAGAGCATGCTTGGAAAGCGGAAAAAACATGGAGTAGGGAATTGGAGATACTTTATCTTTATGATGTCCGTGTTGTGCTTTCGTTCAATGAAACGGGAATGGGGGTTTATGGTAGTATTAAAGTGTCCTCTTCTATTGTTTATGCACTTCCCTCTTCTCATCTTCCAGTGCTCTGATTGCCATAGTATCTGGTCATACTGCAGCATTTTCCTGGAAGCTGTCCATTGCTGAAGCTGTGATCCAGCTACATTCATGAAAGGATCTTTGACGTTTCCTCTGGTTTTAATTTGCATTTAGAAGATGCAAATGAGGGATAATGAAATTGTCATACTGGATCCTGTTTCTGATGAATGCTGCTCTTTGAATTGTTTTCTGGTTGCCAGTTATTTTGTAGGAGAAACTTGGTTATAACTTTTATATTTGGATTGGGTTTAAGTCATAATTAGGATTCCTTTTGTGGAATGCCTTAATTTGACTTGTTAAAGAGCTGCATGCAAGCGGCAGAGAGATTATCTTGAGGTGCAGTCTTCGACACTTGAAATTCTAGCTCTTATCCATGTGTCAGAGCTCTGGGATGTATACCTGGTCTCTCAGAATCAGAATTATATATGAGAAGAGCCTAAAAATGTGTCTTAGGCAGCGTGTACAATGTCTCCTGTAAATAATGGAATAGTTCTGCTCAATAAAAAACAAATGTGCTATGGCATAACTTTGCAAAAGAAAAAGCAATTTATTTTTTAATTTAGGAAATACGTAATAATTATTTGTGAAACTTGATAGTTAAACATTCATTAAATATTGTTAGTAATTTCACTTTAGAAGTAAATCATAGTTTATATGAAAAGAAAGTGGTGGGAAAATGGGTTTCCAGAAGGGGAATGGTTTTTGTTGTTTTGGTTTGCCTTTTCCTTTCTGCAAATAGGGGGATAGGAAATAGAAGTTGGATTAACGATGAAGAAATATGATTGTCATAGGTTTGAAATTGATGGTCTGTATTTTTTGGTATTCAGAAAAGTGAAATCTCCTTAAGCATGTTTTCATTTTTGTTTAATTAATGTTCTGCATTAGACACTGAAATTAGAGTGTGTAGCTTTGTTTTCTTTTATGTGAGTATAAATTATTTTGACTACGAAGTGGTGCTTGGTCATAAACTATTTTTTTTCATTATATTAAATTGCCAAAGATTCTACTCCATCATTTCCTTCCCTCCTGTTGTACATGTAGAACAGAGCACATCAGTTTCTCTGATGTAAAAGTACTTGAATATTGTTGTTACTCTTCCTCCAAAATAGCCCCTTTTTTTGTGACCGTGGAGAACCACTTTTTTTTTTAGTGTCTGCATATCTTTTCATGCCTTCTTTTTGGCTCTTCCTGTTCAAGGCAAATTTTAAATATATTGATCTTATAATGAAAATAGAATGTCAAAGGATGGATGAAATATTGGAAACTCACTCTTATCTGGATTTTAAACATTGTTTCTTTCCTTTACAGAATGCTGCCTTTTTATATGGCCTTGGTTTGGTCTACTTCCATTACAATGCCTTTCAATGGTAAGTTGGAATAAGCTGACAGTGTCAGTATTGTGTGGAGTCACCTCAGTGTGTGATTATTTCACCCTCAGTTCAGTGTGAATTTTATTACAGGTGTAATGTTTGCAGATGTTACTGTCCTGGGTCAGTATCTGTGTTACTGTAACATACTTGGGGCAGCCACAGCAGTGCCTCGAAAAGGAAAGCACTTCCAGGAGAAGAATTTGAGCTCCCTGTAATACAATTCAGCAGTTGGGGTGGAGCAGAATGACTCGAGAGGCTTTTGGGAATTGTTGTTATTGATAACCTGTAGCCTGGGTTTGTTGGAAAGCCTGTTTACAAAAAACCTGCTTGGAAAAGAGGCGGCAAAGTGGGCTTGTTTACATTTTGCTTGGTAGGCAGAAATTTTGACAGAGCTGCATCAGGTGAGGGGTTTGGATGTGAGAAGCAGTAGGCTCAGATGGAATTGGAGTGTTTAAATCTGGTGTAAAAACTCAGGGTTAAAAGAGTTGTAGTTTCTGTCAGGGCCTAGGGGACTTAGCGGGGCTTTTGTTGGGTGTGGGCAGGGTTGGTTTTCAATTGGGGTTTTGGTTTTGCTTTGTCAGTGATGAGAGTGGTGAATGGAACAGACTCAGACACTGGGGTTCTGTTGAAAGGTCCTCAGACTTTCATTGGTGTTTATTCCTGTGGAGATAGAGTTAATTTATGGGGGAAAAGTCAGAAATGTGCAGTGTTTAAGTCAGTGCTTTTTTACACTCAGTATGCACTGTTAGCACAGTAAGTGTGACTTTACTACTTGATTGATTACTAGAAAGTTCCCTTGTGTTACTGAACAAATCCTGACAGCAGTTACAGGTGCAGTGAGGGACCACCGACTGAAGGTTGGGAACAGTGAAGCAGGATTTCTCCCCCCACCTCTCCTTAAATTGTTTCTGTGTATCTGTAAGGCAAAAGATTTATGTTTTCCTCAGGATAATGTACATAAACTTTTATTCTTCAAATTAAAATAAGTTGGTTAAATCATGAGCTCAAAACATGGATTATTTTACCTTGCAGCTTACTACTTGCTTTATTGGTAGTGGTGAAATGAATTCCATGTGCTGTACAGGGCACACAATTCTATTGCATTCTAATTAACAAGAGAAGACTAGAAAAGTTTTCAGAAGGCCTGAGAATCCACTGTTTTAAGATTGTGATGAGACTTGGCTGAATTTTACCAAGTTTCAGAACGTTCTAGTTGTAATGCAGTCTTGTCTTCATCATTTAGCATTCAAAAGTATTTTGTGCGCCATTTCTTACAAGCTGTATCTTGTTATAGTTTGCACTATGAAAATGGTAGATAAACTGTAAGATAAATAAGACAAAGTGGTTAGATTTAGAGTAATTAATTTTTGAAAAGCCACCTGTTCAACATAGATTTTTGCCATCAGCGGATCGTGCTATTTAGTATTAATAAATTAGAGCTTTGAATTAATTTAGATTTTTCTTCACTTGTTGACAACATGAGTGTGAGCTGATGCCCTCACTTACAGAAATGCACACAGAGCTTATGTTAAGGCTGCGTAGAATAATGACATCTTCCATTTCATTCATACAACAAAGTTATATATAGTGCGGTGCTAAGGACATTGTGTATCATTAAAATATTGGGAAGGTTAAAGAAAGTATTTAGTATTTTTACTAAATTTAGTAGTTTAATTTAGTATTTAGTGGTTTTAGTATTTTATTAGTACTTAAAGGAAGTATTAAAGTATTTTGAAGGAAGAAAATCCAGTATAGGTGAAATCTTACACTTTTGTGTGCAATTCTGATTTTTAATGCCTTAGAGTGCCTTTCTTCCCCCATTTCTGTGATTTCTTGGGGACAGAGGGATGTGTGGATGTTGGTGTTTAGGTGTGACAAAATCACAATAAACTTGGAGATGATAGCAAGTCATTTACAATAGGTGTTCTTCTTTGAAGACCTTAATCCTCCACAGAACTCTTGCAGATTGCCAGGAGAGTCCTCTTTCAGAGTGAAATGCTAATCTGTCTTCCTGCTGCATTTATTCCGTCTGTTTATGCTCACTGAGGACATGGATCTCGATATTTCTAGCAGGCAGAGCAGACCTCAAGACTGCTTAAGGTGGTTTATTTACCCTACTTCATCCATGAACTATTTTTTTTTTAACACCACTGCTTCAGATATTCAGAGATTTTAACAAGAGGCAAGTACATAGTCCTCCTAAAAGGAAGGGGTAAGAAGTACTTGAGGTTTTTTCATGTCTCATATAAACAGGGATAGTAAAAAAAGCAAGTGGGAATAAGATCAGCTTTAGAATTCTTGTTCATGTATTTTATATTATTTTTAAAGTTTTCCAGCTTTCATAAAAGGATGTGTTGGATTGGCTCCAAGACACATAATGCAGTTGACTGTAATTCAATATTGTACACATTTTTATATACTAGAGCAGCACTGCAGCATTATCTTAAGTACAAATCTTAGATGTTACATCGTTTTATGGTGGGGATTTTGTTTTACTGTTCATGTAAGAATTAAAAGTTCTCAGCATATATATGAATGTTGCAATAGTGTTGTCAAACCAAACCTATTTCACACAATTATTGTAGTAAGATGTGCCATAAGGGATCATCTCCATAAGTTGAATTGAGTACAGTAAAATAGGTCTTACGGATCTGAAATTTTGATACTCCCTTCTTTTGCACCATTTGTCCTGAAGCAGTAGGTGGTTGGTTCATTTTCACTGTTTCCCTGTTTCTCAGTTAGAGTTGAAAACCAGTAGAATGAGATAGTCACATAACTTGAATAATTTCATGCCCTCTGTAATTGTCTTTTAGATTGTACATTAAAGAATTTCAGTAGTGAATCCAAGGCTACCCTTCATTTCTGTGCAATACCTGCACCCAAGTGTAGTGGCTTGGATACCAAATTTTTTCTTCACTTCTGTGCGGATTCTGAGCCTGCCTGGTTTATCATCTGCTGATTCCACTGACTTCTATCAAGATGAAAAGATGGAGCCCAGGCTCTGATGCTGTGTCCTGAAATTGAATTTAACACCTTGTGGATCCCAGTGTACCAACTGTGGTGCTCCAGGGCCAGCCTGCAGCGTTTTCAGTGACCTTGCAAATTGCTGGGCAGTGTCTGTGAGAAAGGCACCGGCTTCCTCAGAAGCACCAGGCAGGAGACTGCGGTCACTCACCCCTATTGCCTCGTTTGGGCTCTTTGCCCTGAGGCTCCTCAGTTGAGGTGGAGAACCACAGCTGTAGAAACTGAGTGTTGCGGAAAACTCAGTCCTTCGGCACTGACCCTGAAAAAAGCCAAGGACCTGCAAGAGATGATCCAGACTCTTTTCCTCACCTCTATCATGACTAAAGACTGACTGTGGAAAATCGATCATCCCTGGGTGGAACTCCTTGACCCTTCTAGTCCCTGATCATTCCCAAAGCAGAAGCATCGTCATCATCTGTTCAATGTCTAAATATAAAGATATCTAGAACCACCATCTCTGCTTCTGCCTGGGTTCCTCCACACAAGAAGTCAAATGTATGGTGGGGTGTGTAGGAATACACACTGCCAAGTGGGGACCTCCAAGAATTTAAATACACAGTTTGTAGATACTGCTCTGTCAAATACTTCTTGGGTTTCAGGTGTCTGGGTCTATGTATATGTATTTTTCAGGTATATAAAATGGGAATGTACATGTAGACAACATACGCTTGTAGTAATTAACCAATAATGAAGTGGGCAGTTAACTTTCTTTTTGTTGCCTTATCTTGCTGTGATTGCACAGCAAACTACTCTTGGATTGATGAAAACTCTGCTAATGCTAGGAAAAAAAGCTACTCCAGCTGCTGTTCTAGAGCAACGTTTACAGACTTTGCTGCTCAGAATATTTTGCCATTCAACTATTGCAGTCTTCTGGACAGAAGAGTTGTAGCTAAAGACTGTAAAAGTATTTCATAAACTGTAATGTCCTGACTACTGCTGTGTATGTACATTTTGTTTATGTTCAAACTATGATTCTGAGTTTCAGATAGAAATTTGTCCATAGTAGCCTCACATCACTTTCATTAGTGAGGCTGTGAAATGATGTGAGGCTTAGAATAGGTGGTCAGAAAATTGAAAGAAGGTAGGAATAAGAAAAAGAAAGTTGAACTCCAGCTGCGTCAAGTGACGTATTAGAATAATGTTAGGTTCTTTTATTTTGTACACTCACTCTGATTTTCATGGGTTTTGTTTGAAACGTACAAAAGTGATAACTTCTGAATAGTTAAATTGATGCTCTTTTATTATATTCTTTTGCCTATTACAAAGTTGATTTTATTCACAGTCTATTCAAGCAAAACCATCCAATAAAAGTCTTGTGAGAGTTCACGGAATGTTTAATATAACCATCTATTAATTATTATTCACCTGGTTTCTTCACTTTCATAATGGTAGGCATCGTTGTATAGATTAGTGGGTGGCACAATAGCTGCAGTATTGATTCTGGCAGTCTTGATTTGGAGGTGTCATTTTTATTTTTCCTGAATTGCTGTAGCAGTGCTCTGTAAAATGAAAGTCCAGAGGTGCTTTTGGTCCTCTGTAGTGTCTGTTTTCCAGTCCTGCTTTCCCATTTTGTTGAGCGTTAGAATAGCCTTTCCTGCCTGTTAAGAGAAATACCCTCATTCTTGGAGCAGATCCTCATTTAATTTTAATAAATTCCAGTAGACTCAACCAGAGTTGTGTCTCACCACGCAGGTGTCAGCATCATCAGAGAACAAAAGGAAAGCTGTCTCTTGCAGAATTCAGATGACTGTCATTTATTTCCGCAGCGTGAGAGCTCCTGGCCTTTCATTTGATAATTTTTCCTTTGGACTGGTGTATGTTTAGTCTGCTGAAGGAGTGAGATGAGAAGTTCTGTCTGTGCCTGAAGGGTGGTTAATTAGTGGTGGAGACTCACAACCGACTTGAGGAAGGCTCTGTGCCATCATCCCTGAGGGAAGCTGTTGGGCTCATCCAGCTGTTGGGCTGTATCTGCACTTCTGGTTTTGGTCATGCCATTCAAGAGCGTTGAGGGAAAACATCTGGATAACTTGGATGCCTTGGATCCTCCAGACCCGCATCTTTCTGGATGTAGGCTTGGACAGAGAACAGAAATGGAATTAGAGATGTTTGAGAGTAAACAAAGATCTGTACAAGAATCAAGTGACTCCTGCTGTGTCTGGAAGGCCCAGATGAGATGGGTGTCAGCGCTGCTGCAGATGTTCTCCTGTTTGATAGTAGGAGAATGAGTCTGGAGCTCCGGGCATGGCAGCGGGAAGCAGGCAGAGGTTTTTACTATAGTTCATGTTCTTGATGTGTCCTGTAATTGTGAGCACGTTCCTGTTTTATTTAAATGTTTCCTGCAGGCAAAATCACATCAATATTAATTCAGCTGTGATGTAAAATTGCTTGTCTGTCTGTAAGAGTTAATAAGGAAATGTCTTTTCAGAGCTTGAGTATTTTATTCTATAAAAATTCTACTGAGTATTTAAATGAGGCTGTAGTTATTGAATTAGACATGAGTACCTACCACTGGTAAAAACTGTTGAAAATGCTCTTTCAGATCACTTCATTGGGAAATTTTGATGATGCCCCTTTTCACAGTGGTGGAAGTAATTTCTATTTGTTATTATTCACGCTTGTCGTCTTGGAAAAACTACAAATTGTAAAACCAATATGGAATTGTTAGAGTTAAATAGAAGGTAAAAATTGATTTTTAGTTAGTTTAGTCTGCACAGAGCTAAACCTTACACAAAGCCTTGGAGGGGCTTGCTGTGACCAGTTTCTGTGCTAAATGTGACAGTCTTTCATGTTGTCCAGTGATGATAATTTGCTGGTTTTTAAGTGCTGTGCTCCTCTGGAAGACTGGGGTAGGCAACATTCTTGGTGTTTTGAATGAAAGAGTATACATTCAAACTAAATTTCAAAACTGTCCTTGAAAACTTTTTATTATACTTGAGGGTTTGTTTAACTCCACTGCTCAACTGTAGCATTGAAAAATATTTCCAGTTTTGTAAGCAAGAGACTACAGAAGTATTTTTGTCGCTCTCAGATTCTCTTAAGCTTTTTTAGAAATCCACTTTTTGGTGATCTTGTCAATGGGGATGTGACATAGGGGAAATACAGAAATACTATTTTCTGACCAAGCAAGGACAGCTAAATGAAGAACATGAAGTTTACAGAGTGTCTGTTTGTGTGGTCACACTCTGTGATGTGCTATGTCTTTATTCCTGATTTTTGCCTTCTCTTTGATTGGAATCATAGACAGTGGTTTTCTTCCTTTCTGGGACTTAGGATATTGTCTTTGAACAAGATACAAGTAATGGATTTTTAATGCCAGTGGCTAACATACCTAGTGCCCATATTAGCGTTAAGACAAGAATTGCAAATACACAGTAGTAGAATCCATCTTTGGGCATAGCAAAAGCCTAGCTTAAGATATGTGCTGTTATTTAGTGATCAGCCCAGTCTTTGGCTTTTCAGTTTGATCACTGTTTTTGCAGATGATGAAGATGAATGTACTGTTATGAGACAAGGATCTTTGTTATGAATTCAGTGTAGATATGGGGTGTGTGACTTACCACCACCGTAGGATTCCAGGGAGGTTTAGATGAGGCGTGAGAGAGCTTAGCTCGGGTGCAGGTTTGTCCCCTCAGCGTTTCACGTGCTCATTTTCCATGTGTTGGCAGAAAAGTAGGGTACTGGGTAAGGTGAGCCTTTCTGAAGGATTGTAATAGAAGAAGTGTCAGTTCCACAATAAAAATTTAATACTTTTTTTAAGCCTATCTGCTCTTAAGTTCTGTTTAAAGAAGAAAATAATGCTTTAGGTACATACAGTTGTTGCAATGTCTAGAGGAAGTTCTGTGCCTTTGGTTTGCTTTGCCATCGATGAGAAAAAAGCCTGTAAGAATTTTAGAGCAGAAGTGTTTTTGCTGAAGGATTCAAAAATGATAATTTAGGTGTGCTGTGAGTAAAAAAATCTGTGAAAAATATTTGTGTAATTTTGTACTGCATCTGCTAACCTTTTGTCCTTCTAAGTAATACTGCACTTTGGGAGTAGGAATTAAATCAGTGTGCCTAAAGAGTGTGATTTTAAGCCCTGTAGTTAATCACTGTCCCACATCCCTCCGCTGCTCCACAGTGGGTCCAGTTCTTCCTGGACTGCCCTGTCACCTGGCCCCTTGGTATGGACCTGTGGGGTTTCCTGGGACAGCAGATGGGACTGTGCTCCCTGGCCTCGGGGCTCAAATCTACCCTCAGTGAGGCTGGTGCTGATTCCTCTTGCTGTGCGACCAGTGGTGTATGGGAAGGGATTTTGTTTCAACCTGTCATTGGATTTCAGGCAGCAGTGACTCTTAGTTTCTTTCTTAATTCCTCTGTGACTTTAATTCTATTATCTTTCAGTTGCGTTTCAGCTGTCCTAGTTTTATGCAGTGGCCTGAGAGGCAAAACAGTCCTGTTTAGAGTGACTTTGTTTCTGCTCCATGATGGAGTTGTTAGATGGCATTTCTGTTTTATCTGGTACAGTGCCATCATGAACAGGGACAAATGAGAGAGGATTTGGAGGTAAGGAAATAGAGTCAGAGCCATCTTCACACATCATGGGAGTATGAAAGAAAGTTACTGTGTGAGGAGGTGGCAGGCTTTTATATCTGCATTCGGAAGTAATGGAGCAGCTGGTATTGTTTGAGTCCTTGCATGGCACTGGTGCTAGGAAAGGGAGGAGAAAGTGGAAAAAAGAGCAGGTAGGTGCAGTGGGAGATGATGTGTGTGATCTGTCCAAGGCCTTCTGTTCTGCTGTTCTTGGGGGGACTGCTCTGCTAGAATCAAAAGCAACCTGGCTGTTCCTAGTGAAGTTGCACTAATTTTGTAACTAATTTGTGAGTCATCCTTTCTGAAATATCAGATATGTTAGTGTATTTCATGCAGCAAATTAGTTTCTCTAAAGTAATAGAAAAGATTAGACTTTCAAATACACCAGGATATCTGGAGTTCAAAATTACCCAATCACTGAAGAATCAAAAGCCATGCACCAAAAACGTTACATGTAAACCATTATTTCGATATGTTCTTCTGCGACACTGCTTTCTGATCCACTTTGTTAACCATATAAAAAACATTGATTATAAAGTAATACTTCAGTAAAAAATAATTTTTTAATCTGTGTTTTTCTTTCAGGGCAATTAAAGCATTTCAGGAGGCGCTTTATGTTGATCCCAGCTTTTGTCGAGCCAAGGAAATTCATTTGCGACTTGGGCTTATGTTCAAAGTGAACACAGACTATGAGTCTAGTTTAAAGGTAGGTTTAAGTCTTTTCAAATTGAATTAACATTTCTTACAAGTCGTGTGTTGCATCTTAAAGCTGCAAGGAATGCATAAGCACAGAACAGTCACAGAACACCTGCTACAGAAGCAGAAGTGCTTTAGTGTGAAGTGTCTTAGTCTAAACAGATTAAGGATAGGTTTGAGGTGTGTGAGATGCTACACTCCAGATTAAAAATTTGATGTAGGGCTCTTGGTAAAATAGTGAACTTAGAAGGAGACTGAGGTTGTGCCTAAAGCTGAAGGGAAAAAAAAATAGCAGCTTGGATTATTTTATTTTTTTATTTTTATATTTCTTTTTTCCCCCCTAGCTTCCTTACTGTAAACTGGAAGTTCTTTGAATTAGTAAACTAGAAAGTTTTTATGCAAAATAATGTCATTTTTTAATATAATTGTTACTTTTCTAGCAGTTAGTTATTCATTCTTGTCCTGGCTTGAGAGTCAGCTTCTAAGGCAACAGTTTCTGGATAATCCGTTGGAAATGGTTTATGGTAATACAGCACTTTGTTTCTTCTATACTTCTTCATATTCCTTACTGTTTACATTCTTTCTGGTCTCTGATTGTAATCTGTCATTTTATCTCCCTTCACTCAGCACATTTGCCCATGTTTTTCCTCTTTCCATTTTCTACTTTACCCACATGTCCTTTCCTTCCTGGCCTCTGAATTTAGCTGTTACGTGTCTTGGAAAAAGGAAGTGTTCTTTTTAACGGAGTTGCGTGTGGTGGGACATACACTTGCAGGCCTGAGAATTTTGTAATTAAGTGTAATTTATAAACACATTTCTGCATATTAATCTTTCCTAAAAATTACTGGAAATAATAAGTATTTTGTTTTTGAGAACCTTACGGCTTCCTTTTCTTGGCAGATTGTTTCCTTGGGTTGTCAGAATCACATTGTCCAAGATTGGAAAGAGTAGAATGTTATTCTTAATTTTTCTTTTCATTTTTTGTGACAGAGGAAAGCAGTTCTCTCCACAGGCTTTCCTTTTCATCCAGAGTGCAAGGTTTCACCTACAGAGATAGGTGGAGTTGGAAATTGTGCAAAGGAGTAGAAAAGATTCCTTGCAATGAATGGCGAAAGAGAGCAAGGAGAAGTAGAGGTAGATCACTGTTGAGAACAGGATTATGTGTGAGCTTGGGTGATCCTATTTTCTTATACTTTCGCACAGATTTGGTATTTCGTGATATATAAGGAATAAAAGAAGTGCTGAAGTACATTTTGGTTTTATTTTTAAAGAAGTTGGGACAAAACAAGATTAAATTTACAAGGAGATCGTCATCTTGTAATCAAGTAGTAAAAGAAACTCCATGATCTCAAAGTTTTTTTCCAACCTAGTTGATTATATTATTTTAGTTTTTGATATAAATTGGTCAAGAAATAGATAACCTTTTTCTGCTGTGCTGTACAATTTACAATTCTGTCAGTGAATGAGGTATTTAAATAAATAGTATGCTAACTCAATCTAAATGATTTCTTGTGTTTGATGTTCACAACTTTGCAAAAAATTCAGTCACTTACTATGAGGATTTTGAGTATACCAAACTTCCAAGTTTTCAAAACCCTACCAACAAATGGGAAAAGCACCAAAATAGTATTTTGAAAACAGAAAGAAATTAATCTTTTTTAATGCAAAATTATCATGATTCCATTGCTTTTATGTGGCATGTGGTTAAGTCACCTTAAGAAAACAAATGGCCACAACAAAAGCAGATTAGCCTGGAGCAGAGGGATGGTCTCGAAAGGATGGTGAAATGAACAGGATAGGTGTTTGCAGTAAAGGTGGTTTCATGTTTTTCTTAAAGCAGTATAACTGCAGGCTGTTCCTGAAAGTTTGTCTCCTTTTCCACCTTGCAGTCCTGATTGTATCAGCACCCTCAGCCGCATTGAGTTGAGTGATTTTTCTTTTTTTTTTTTTTTTTTTTTTTGTTTTTTNTTTTTTTTTTTTTTTTGCATTTCCCCATTTGCAGACTGAGGTGGATCAGAAGTCTGAGCCAGCTGAGCTTGAGATTGCCTGGTTGGTACATCCAGTGCAAGGTTGATGGAATGGGAAGGAGGGGATAGAGCTGTCTTATCCCCTTCTGGTTCAAAATGTAATGAGGAACTGCTCTGGAATTACCAACTAAGACACCTGAAGCAGAGTTTCTGGTTTGCTTCCTTAGCTATGGAGGTTGCAATCCTTAGTAAGGAATAACAGGAACAAAAGAAAAGATCCAGTGGAACAATCCACTCGGTCTCGAGCACTTGAGCTGTTTCCAGGTCAGCTCAGCTGCAGATTCAAGGTACAGTCCAAGGACTTACCTACTTTGTTTGAAAACGAAGTGCTACTGATTTGAAACTCACCAGTTTATACATCACAATGTGTCAGTTCAGAAGACTGGAACAGGGCTGTAGCTTCTTTAAAAGCCAGTCTGTCTGTGATTTAAAAAAAACCACACCATATACCAGAACTCTGAGTAAGAAGAGTATTAGAGGCAAGGCAGAAAATGCTTCCTTAGTGAAGAGAACAGAGCAGAGTGTTGGTGCATTGGTTATGCTCAGGCATGGGGAGAGTAAAATGGGGAAGAGATGTGAGGAAAGAGTGTGAAAGGATGTTTTCACACAATGTCTGTCTTGTCTTCTGACAGAGAGTATCTCATCTTCAAACAAAAGAAAGATAAGAAACCCAAAGCAATGAAAAGACAAGTTGTGCCTTTTTTGGTTTTGTGGACCTTTTTAAAAAGATCCAGGATTTTAGAGGGTGTCTTTGGGGGTTGAGATCCAGCCTGCTAGTGACTGGCCTTGAGCACAGACCCTTTCCCTGGGGCTCTTTGCCCAGTTTGAGCTCGCCGTTCACACAGAGGCAGAAAGTGGAAGTAACTTTTCATCTGGTGTTTGCTTGTGACTGCTCTGGATTTCACAGATTGTACCAACGTTGCATTAAAGTACTTCGAAATATCATAATGTTTTTGATGATATTTAAACATTCATGTTAAGTCTGTAATTGCTAAGAATAAACCATTGCCAGCAGATGAGTCATTGTCAGGAAGAGTCATTGTCAGTAAGAGTCTTCAGGCAAAGGGGGAAGATGGGAGTCTGAAGGTCGTATATTCCATGTTTTTCACAATTTTAGAGCATTAACATAAATCATCTGTATTTTATGTAAGCAATTTAAGCACAAAATTAATTTTTACTATTTTAAGATGTTGATGATCAAGATAATTGCTAGAGTGCTGTTTAACAAGCATAAAATCAACTCCCAGTGTTTTTTCAAAATCAATTACTGGTTTTGCCTGTTCTGCAGTTAAGACTTGCAAATTACTATGAGAACCCTTGACTTTCTCTGTTACCCCATTGCCATAAGCTCTTGCAACTCCAATGCTGTTGAAAATTACTTGGCCTTGAGGCTTACATTAAGGAAAAAAAAAAGTGTCCCTTCTGGTAGAAAAGAAAACAGTCCTTGTGTAACCTGATAGATGGGGCAGTGTTACCTTCACAGGCAAGACATGAAAGCTGAATTTGCCCCATTCATCAGAAAAGTACAATTCATTCAGAAATTAACTGGCACTGATTTGGGGGGATGGATTTTTTTTTTTTTTTTAATTGATGACTGTAGCAACAGCATGCTGCTAAGGTTTACCTCACAGTGCAACTTTTTCACTGTTTACTATGTCCTGCTGCCCCTTTCCTGTTTATCATTTCCTATGGATGACACAAGGAATACTGTGTTCGGTGGTGGCTGGTGTGGTGGCACTGTGATAATGTGGAAGAGGAATAAAGCAGGATCTCTAGGAATATAATATATCTTTTTATTCATTGGGTAAATGTAGTTGGAAAAAATATTCGTACTTCTGAGTACGTGCCACATTATTTCTGGCATGTCACTCTCTGTCCTGGTCATTTTCCTATTTATTAAATGTATTTTTTCAGTTTTGGCCTCAGTTTTTCATACATATATGTAAGCACCTTGTCTTGCATGTGTGTCCCAGTTCTTCTCTTAAGTATTATTGAATCTTAAACAATTTCTAGCAAATATGTGGGAATTAAAGATTTCAAAGAGAATATCCTAGGACATTCCTGTATGACATACTGCTCCAGAGCCTTTTGAGATCTGGGAGCTGAGCACCAGGTGACAGCTATGGGAAACCAGTCTCCCTTCTGGTGCTCATCCTGCTTGGTGGCGTTGAAGTCTCATAGTGTTTTTGGTGGGGAATTAGAGCCATGATCCTGAAAGCCCTTTGAATGCAGAATTCATACTTAGGGGAAAAAAGCAATCTTTGTTTTTTATATTTGTTAGATTGATAACATTGAAGGAGCAGTGGGGGCCAGAGGGCAGATTTGCTGAGGATTTGGTTTTATGAGGGGAAGCTTTGTTTGCTTTTGCTTGGAGATTTGTGGTGGGAGAATTGTGTGGGTTTTGTTGGATTTTGTTTGGTTTTTGGGTTTGGTTTTGTTTTAAATGGGTGGTCAGTAGGAATGCTGGACACGACCAGGTTGGTTTATAGCAAACACAGCAATGTTTTGCTTCGGGAATTTTATTTGGTTTTATTACAGGTGCACCCTGTACCCAGTAACAAAACTGTTAGAAGAATGAGAACTAAATTTCTCATGTTATCAATTATGTGCCTTTTAGTAGAAATACTGATTCTGTCTTTCACTTACAGAAATTTTTCCTACTTCTTTATACACAAAACAGTTAATCCAGTAGTTTGCTTCAGGCTTATGCTTTCATCTTGCCCGTAAATCATCAATTTAAGTATCATTTTAATTTTTTTAATTATTCTTCTAAAGATTCTCATTTTTTAGTAATGTTAAGATGTGCTGCTTATATTAGGATAAGAAAAATGCTGCAAAAGAATTAAAATTTATTGGGAAAACGTGCATGAATTGTATGAATATGCATGAAATATAAAGAAATTAAATGCTGATGTACCGATTAACAGCTTGAAGTACTTATTTATAGTCAGTCAGACACTTTTCTATCACTTATTCAAATATTTCTCTTGTATATATATATTTATGAAAGATATTTTTAGCTAGTGCAGCTATTATATGTCAGCACATAGCTGTTACAGACATACCATTCATTTTTTATGTTCTTTCTCTGAGTAATAAGTAAACAAGTATTTAGGAAAGTGAAAATTTGTGATTTCAAGCCTTCGTGTGCTGTTTTACCACGTAGTTATATTTCATATGGGCTTAGATTAGTAATTTTAAAGTTTAAACATGGTACATTGAAACCTTACGTATTTTAATTATTAAAAATAACTAGTCAAAGTATACATGGTAATGAGAAGTTTTAGTTTCTTATGTCTAGTTTTATGTCTATAATTCCATGAGCAACAGCTACTTTTTTAGGCAAAAAACAAAGTGAAGGGCTTTGGCTCTTGCAAGTTGGGTATCCAATATTTCAATAGCTTCAGACAAAAAGCGTTGTGTGGAAAGCAAAATTAAAAGAATCAAAAGATAATTTCAATAAAAATGTAGGTAGATGGAAAGCAGCATTTGGGATTGAATTTTCTCTCTTAGTCTTTATAGTTTGCATATGTCAGTGGTGGAAAGACGCATACAAGAAGTAAAACCGTGGAAGTTTTTTAATGCAGCATGGCACTGTAATGAAACCGCAGGAGAGTTATTATTGTGGCTGGTTTTGACAGTGGATAATGATACCACAATGTCTGGCCTACAGTGTGTTCTCTTTTGTTCTCTCTTACCTAGTTTCACTCAGGTTTTGGACTAATTCCTGTAAAAGAGAATTACAGGTGTATTTCAGAAATGTCACGATTACAAAGAGGAATGAGTGCTAAGATTGAATTACCGTGCTGTGTGGCGTCTTCGGTCATTTGGGAGGTGGGGAGGACCATACCATGGGAAGAGGAAAAGTTGCTTCAGAAGTTGAGCATTCAAGTGGAGAGTATTGGTGCTGGGTTGAGCAGCTCTGGATTTATGGACAGACTGGGGAATGGTATGGTGGAGAGGAGTGCTGTGGAAAGGGACCTGGGGATCCTGGTCAATGGCAAGTAGAATGTGAGTCAGCAGTGCCCTGGCAGCCAGGAGGGACATCCCTGTCCTGCGGGCATCAGGATTGTCCCGCTCTGCTCTGGGCTGGGGCGGCCTCACCTCGAGTGCTGGGGACAGTTTTGGGTGCCACAATGTATAAAAAAGATGTGAAGCTGTTGGAGAGTGCCCAAAGGAGGGCAACAAAGATGGTGAAGGGCCTTGAGGGGAAGCCGTGTGAGGAGCGGCTGAGGGCACTTGGTCTGTTCAGCCTGNGAAAAGGTTCTTCCCCCAGAGGGTGGCTGGGCACTGGAACAGGCTCCCCAGGGCAGTGGGCGCAGCACCAGCCTGACAGAGCTCAAGAAGGGTTTGGACAACGCTCCCAGGCACAGGGTGTGACTCTTGGGGATGGTCCCGTGCAGGGCCAGGAGTTGGACTCCATGATCCTTTTGGGTCCTTTCCAACCCAGGATATTCAGTGATTCTGATGCACTTTGTTCGTGGACCTTCTCCTTAAGAGGCATCTGGGTCCAGACTGATCCAGCTTTATTTGGTGTACCTGTATCTGCGTGGTTGGCAAGCAGGGCACCAGAAATCATCACAGTGTAGCCACAGGTTCCCGGCAAGGCTGTGCTTTCCGTGCAGCCTGGACGGCTGTGGGGGCTGGAGGCTGAGTCCTGGAACGACCCCAGCTCCGGGCGGATCAGCTCCGTGGCCATGCTGGTGCTGCGGCAGCGGTGGCAGACTCCCAGTCATCCCGTTTTCCCTGTGGCATTTTGTTGCTGCTGGCAGTCTTTCAGGCTGTTAGCACAGCAGTAGCTAAATTCTGATGTTGCAGAAATAATGCATAAAATGTGGAGGCAAACGTGAATGTTGAGATAGCTTTGTGAAAATCACTATGTAAGGTATTGGTCAGTAAATTCAAATGCAGCCCTTTTTTGGCTTGCAGAAATACAGCTTATATGATCTTTCTGTTTGAAAATATTTTTTCTCTTAGAGCTTGTCAGAACGAGATTTTTCAGAGCACACTGCTGCTATTCAGTGTATATGTATATGTGGCCTTTGTTCCTTCTGTCCTCGAGCAGGTTTTTTTTCTCCTCTGTCTGTAAGTTGGGTTTTTTTTCAATGTTGGACAAAAGTACCCGAGTGTTTACACTACGCAAACCTTTATCTTGCAAGCAGAATTCGTTCTGAGCTCAGAAAGCAGCCGAGAGCAGCAGGATGAGCTGCTGTAGCAGCACATGGAGCGTGTCCTCTCCTGACCCTCTCCCCTGGTCCCAGAGATGCCTGGCAAATGGAGGCTTGGCACTCTGCCCCGGCTGGTTACACAAGGCTCTCCGTGTCCTACTTATCTGAACAAAAGCTGCTCTGAGCAACACGGGCATCACACCTAGGTCACATAGGCAGAAAAACCCATCTCCTGACAGAATTTTACTGAGTCATGATGGAGCTTTCCTTCATGGTAAGTCGATGAGGATTGTCAGGTTTCAGATGATGGCTTGCCTTGCTTGCTGAATAAACGCAGAGCCGAGAGCTATTAAACTTGCTGATGTCACCCTGGAGAGGAGGAGGGAGTAGAATCACTGCGTTGAGGTCTCAGGTTTGGATGTAAACAGAGACAGTACTGAAAACCTTGCACTGAAAAGAAAAGGGTTTGTTTTTCTTTTGTCATTTATTGATTAAAGAAACAACAAAACCTGCACTTGCCTCTTAAATTCTAAAGAATCGGTGTTAATTCTATGAGAGAAAGCATGTTAAGTTACCTAAATCAGTGTCAGATTACTGTTGCTTTACCACCAGACCTAGTGTTTTCATCAGTTCTCTTTATATGGAATCCACTGTACTTCTCATCCTTGGAAAGGCTATCTTCAGAATTGTTTCCACAATCAGAGGCAAGTCAAGGACTCCAGGAGATGGAATAGCCTGTAGATAACTCTGCAGTTACAGATGGCTACAAATCAAGGTGATTTAGGGCTTGGATGATCTTAAAGGTCTTTTCTAACCTAAACGATTCTGTGATTGTGCCTTGAGCGAAGCCCTTGAGGAGAGCCTGTTAGTTTTTAACATTCAGAACACTGCCTTCTAGGTAAATCCTCTTACTGGGGATTTGAATTTCTATAGACTGCTGTCTGCCTTGAGGTATTGTGTGTCGTCTCTGAGCTGCAGCGGCCTCTCCTGCATAACAACTATTCCACACAGCAGTAGCCAGCTCAGTGCTGCAATATTTGAGAGGGGTGCAGATGTTTGCCAGCCGCTGCTGTTGGTTGCAGAAATGGAAGTTGGAAATTATTACTATTTTTTAAATTTTTTGGTGCTGGTAATTGTGATTAGTGGATCTGCTTTTGGCTGACAAGGTTGATGTGTTAGAATGCGTGCATGGGGGTTTTTTTGTCTGATTTTGAATACTTAACAGGGAGCTATGTATTATTTATCCGGCAAGAGGTGTAGGTTTGCTCGTGTATGTGCATTTCAGAGGTTCTTGGTTTGAAAGGTTCTGGGGTTTCTGTGTATTGCTTTTAATTGTGATAACTGTCTAGTGCAAGCGGTGTATTTTTCTGTAGTTGATGGCTTTGGTTTATCAATTTCTGTACGATTTGTAGATTACTGAACGGTGCAAGTAGAAATTTACCACACTTTGAAAATTTTCATAATGTGGATTTTGAATTTCAGAAGTTGGCTACTGTAGCAATGAATATTTAAATTTTTAGGAGGCATTGCTGAGAATATTTCTGCTTTTTTTTTACTGTGTAGCACTTGATACTATTGGCATACTTATATATTAAAATGATTAGATTTTCTTATGTGGTTGCCTGCATTCTCTCAGTGAGTCTCACTGCAGTAACCCTTCAGAAAGGCTGCTACAGAGCAGTTGTCAATCTTTTCTCTTTAGATCTGCTCATTTTTTATAGTAGCATTGCTAGGTGAGAGCAAATCTGTTCCATTCTGCTTTATCTTTTCATAGTAATTGTAAGTGACGGTGCAAGATGACACATCTGTACAGGAAGGATTTTGTACCTTTTAGATCGGTAACACTCAGTTGTACAGGCCAGAGCCTTTTTTTCCTTTTGGCAGGCAAAATGCAATTTAAGATAGAGCATTTTATTTTTATTTAGGTTTGGTTTTTTTTAAAGTTGTCTGCTTAGTAGGATCACTATGGTAACAGACTAAAGGATGTCTCTGAGACACTCAACCTGCATTGCAATGTAAGTGAGGGGAGACTGTAAGTTGTCTGCCTGCTGAACAGTAGAGAAAGGAACAGGCACAGCAGAGAAATAAGCTAATAATTCATATTTGTATGCTATTATTTAATGCTTGCGCTATGGTTAAAAAGTTGGTTTACAATGTGAATCCATTGGTTTTTGAGTTCTCTTCTGGGGGATATTACTAAAATGTTCATTATAAATCATGAATTTGTGTTGTCATTTAAGTTGAGTTTGGTTCGTTTTTTAAACGCTGTTGTATATTACAAATGATGTTGATGAAGTGAATGAGGAGGAAGCTGCATCAGTGTATGTCAGCTCACGGGAGTATCAGCATTCTTCTTAATGTCTTGTTATGGATAATACTTTAATTGTCTGATTTTTTGTCCCTATTAAAATTAATGTTTTTGGGAAATGCGATGGTCTGATAAAATCTTAAAAATCTTAGAGATGTGTTTTATACAGACATGCTGTACACAAGGAGTTATTATGACCATGAGGAAAGTTAAGTAGCATCTAATAGCTCTGAGTACAACAGTACTGAATATGTGTTGCATATACCCCTTGATACAGATTTGTTTCTTCCCAGCTACACCAGTAGGTTCCCAGTGCCACCTGCTTTGGCATCTTGAATAGTTGGAGCTAAGTTGTCTTTTTTAAGCTAAGAAAATAAAACATACTAAAGTGTCAGTCATATTTTATGTATTAGAAATAACCTGACACTGTATTTTGTAAACAACGGTATTTATTAACAGTAATATTTCATAGGGTAACTCCTGGGCTCCTGTATTCCTAGGCCTTATTCTCTATTGAACTAAGAAGTCAGTCGAAATTTTACACCATGTGGGGATTTTCTTGGAACTTTATGGAAAAATTCAGAGGCACTGGAGTTTCCGTGCCTGTTCCATTCATTTGAATACGCTTGTGTCTCAAACTAAATAGTGATCAGCGAATTAACATGACACTTGCAGACAGACTTCATGGCTCTGCTTTTGTGGCCTTCTTTATAGAAGAGTGAAAAACTTACCTCAGAACTGAGAAGGCAGAGATGTTCTAAAAGATATTTTTCACGTTCCTTGAGGAAAAATGATGAAAATTAAACAAGCTTTAATGTTTAACTGAAGTTTTCTCAGTATCTGGAGGAGGGGATGTGAGAACTTACGAACTCCTTATGAGCTCATGTTTTAATGTAGAGGTACTCGTGTTAAATGCTTTTTGACAAGAGTTCAATTTTTTAAAGACTTATAATTCACTCATTTTGTAGGAAGAGTGTTCTATTTTTTCTAGATAGATTCAAAATTTAAGTATTAATCTCCATGAGGCTGTGAGCTGGTGTGTTTACAGTCCCAGCTGTGTATACAAAACCTGATCTTCCAATTTTGACCATTCATTTGATGCCTTCGTCCTTCCAGATGCTACTCCAGTTGTTCCGTGAAGGTGTCTGTTGCCATCTTAGATTACTAGAAGCATTTCAGCGTTTGCAATGAAAAAAAGTTACTTTCCTCTAGTAAGCAGTTGAACCAAAATGGAAAATTGTTGACTTTAAGACAGATGGTAAAATGCAGTATTGATTTTCAAGTACAAGTTGATTTACTCTTAGTAGTTTGCCCAGGTGCTAGTATTACTTTGTTTGAAAAGCAAATAATTCTTTTTTCTTTGCAGCATTTTCAGTTAGCTTTGATTGACTGCAACCCCTGCACTTTGTCTAACGCTGAAAGTAAGTAACCAATAAGTATTTATTTTGTTGTGGATTCTTCTTAAGTCTTAAGCTCACAGCTGTATCAATTTTTAATGAACGAGTGCTTCAAAATCAAATGAATCGGTACTGAGAGAGGGAGACTACAAAACCTGTCTCCCCCTCTCAGTGGAGACATGTTCCAGTGGAATTGTGCATTGTTTTAGTAAATGGAATAAGTAAAAATTGAGACTTAGCTTATTCATTGCTATGAAGACTTGGATTCTGGAGGAAACTTACTATTTGACCGCTTTTTATTTATTTATAAACCTAGTGCTTGTGCTGTGGCACTCATTTAATAGTAATTATTTAAAACTTTGCATCATCTTGATAATCTGTAAATTTTCAGTGATTATTTTCATGCCATTTAAGTTTGTAGACCTAAAATTCAGCATCAATGTTAGACTGTAGAAATAAGGAAAAGTAAAAAACTTGATTTTTTTTTTAATTGGTGCTAACTATGTATTAGTCTGTATTTGAACGTGTTCATCGTTAGTGCAGTGTGATCTGTCATAGTCAGCATTTACTGCAGGCTGTAACAGAGTGTCCTGCAGGTATTTATCCATAGTTAGGGGAATTGTATGCAAGAATAAACATATGATTCTCCATGTTTTGGAGTCTGTAAGAATTAAAATGCAGAGACTTGTGAAGGAAATGATTCCTTCAGTTTTTAAGGTATCTTCATGCTGTGGAGCTTAAGTTACTACGTAAGTCGAACTTCAGAGGCATTGGATAAAATATTTTAAAGCATTTCTTTAAGAATTGGATGGAATTGTGAATGTTCTGTCATCAAAGGTAGTGAAAGGGAGTTTGTTCACATGGCTGAAACCACTGGCTGTGTCAAGGAGCCAGCAGTGCTTCAAGGCCGTCTTCAAAGCTTTGTCAGTTATCAGGGACAGGCACAGATAATTTTGTAAAAATTTGCAGAATTCTCCCTGAGTCAGTAGGCTTTTATTGCTTTTGCTGCCAGACACGTGATTCTTTATTGTATTTCGTGTTTGTTCATATTCTTTCTCACTGACTTTATCGGTTTTCACTAAATCTCTGAATTTCTGTAAGGTTTTCCTAACCCTTCCCCTCCCAGTCCCCTCTGCCCCCAGATTTGTGTAGAGGGGTGGCCCCATGTAAAGGCTTCACTGCCTGACAAGCCCAAAGGAAGAGAGTGAAGAGGAATGACAGGGGCTTGGTCAGGTCCCCCTGTGCTGTTGTGGGAAGGAGAACTGTACCCCTGCCCTGGGGTGCTGGGTACCCTCACTAAATGCTCCATTTACTCCTCCCCCTTGCATTTCTAAAGGTGGGGGAGTAGCAGCATTGCACTGAGTGTGTTCCTAGCAGAAACGTTTGAGTACTAAACATCTCTTCTTCCTATTTAGGCAGTCTCTAATGTGACACCTTTAATTTTCTTTTCCCCTCCAAGGCATCACTTCATTTTGGAGCTTCACACTGAAAGGGTTTTGTTAGGAGGAGAAAAAAGTAAGAGACAGATTTTTTAGATAATGAACTCTGGAAACAAAAGCAGGGTTTTTCTTTTCATCAATACAGAGTGAAGTTTGATGATGCAGTGAGCATAATGGGTGTGTTTATGTGCCCTTTAGCAAGGAACACAAAAAGTTTATTAAAATTTTAGATGATGCATTTCATTCTGACCTGGTTTCCAGAGTGCACTCGGCTTCCTTCTTTATAGTGAAGGACAAAGCAGTGCACAAAGGAAGATTTTTTCCCTCCCTTATGACCCAGACTGAAACCCTGAACTCCATATTACCTGTATGGTAATTTGGTGTCACACTATTCTGTAGCTTCAAGGGAAAGAAATGTGTGTAATTAAAATAAATTGAGCTTGGCTCAAACACAGGTATTTTCTTACTTGTAATCCTCAAGAACATGGAGCAAAAGTCTGTCTGAGAGGAACTTTTCTTTCCTCATCAAAGCAGAATGAGAATTACATTCATCTCAATTAGCTTTAGCTATCTACCAGTCCATGGATAGTCCAGGTTAGCAGTTCTCAGGTCTTTTCTGTGATGATTTGAGCAGCGTGAGGGTAATTTTCCCTCTGCTTTTAGTCTTGAACAACTTTCATTTTTCTTTCTCCAGCCATCAATCTTCTTGCCTGCACGAACTGCTGGTAGTATTATGGCATTCTGGGCAATTTGTATGAGGAATTGAAAATGCTTAACAGTAATAATCAGATTATCATCTGTAATTAACACTTAGTTGAGTTTAACAGGGGAAAGACAATTCCTAAAAAGGAAGAAAAAACACCTAAATTTAAGATCCCATATAAAACTGGCAGTGTGTAACATAATGTTCTGTAACCCAGCTAGTCTGTTTCTTGGCAGCTGAATGAAAATGTTTATTTCTAGCTTGGTTATGTACAGAAAGTACTACCTGTGTTCTCTTACCTCAGCTTCAAGGGATTTTATTGCTACGTTTACTGAAAGGTTAATGGACTCTGTATTTCAAAATACAAATAAAATCCGTGGACTGCTTTTCTCAATATCTGTTTGGAGTTTTTGTGCTTTGTTAGGGTACAGATTCATTTTCTGTCAGGTCTGGTGTATTAAGTGTAAAATATCAATGTAAAAAAATACTCTTTTGGTGTCTTCAAAATGTAATATTTCTTGGGTTTGCATTGATAAATTTGAAACGTTGTTTATTCCACACTTCAAAGCAACACATTGTGATTGCTGTTGTTCATTAAAACTAATAATTTTGGTTTTCCCACTCTTACAGTTCAGTTTCACATTGCCCACTTATATGAAATCCAGGTAAGCTTTAAGCTCATTCTCATAAGGTGTGGTTGAGTTTTGAACTATGTGATATAATCAGTCTCTGGAATTCAGATTACAGATGCTCTAGTAAAGTTAGACTTAAGTCTTGAATCACTCTATAAACTTTATTTGCTTTGGCTAAATTAAAAATATTTTTATGTGGACTGTCATGCTATAAAATTGAATAGGTATCTTAATAAACATATATTTACAAATCTCCCAATTTGAGTGCAAAAAAACCCCTCAAAAAACAACTTTTAGGAAAATTCTTTTATGAAGTTATATTTATATTTAAAATGTTATATATAGATTTAAAAATAGGAAGTGTCTCATATACACACACAGTTGCTCAGGTGCCTTTTAAGTATATTTGACATTAAATTTTCGAATTGAAGTGCAATTTTAAGTTTTTAAATGTTCAGATTAAATTGATGCATGTGACATTAGGGATCTGCGGTCAACAGCAAACAGAGCTGTGTTACTAATTCTGTGTCAGATCCTACCACAGAGCTTTTCAGGTGAATTTTTGGGAAATTACAGAACTTCCTGAGCTTCCAGAATATAAGTAAATTGAAACCAAGTGGCTACTGAGATAGCTGTGGTATAGTTGAGATTTGACTGGCTGGTTACATAATGTAGATGCTGTGCCCTTTTACCACGTTTATAGGCCTCGTATGACTGAGGAAGGGATGTGACATGAAAACAAAACCTGTTGTGAATGAAATGGATGACAGACATAAGCTGTATTTTCAGTCAGTTAGAAAGTAAGTGCTGTCTTTTGATGGCACAGTGAAAAATGACCTTAGGTATTTCTATACAAATAAAAGATACAAATCTGATAAACAGAGTATTTTTCTTATGAATGCTTTTGGTGCAAAGCTGTATGACAGGACAGAAATCTCCCATCCCAACGCACCATTAAGCAACTTCATGGATTGTTGTGGATCCTACTTGGCCACCATCCAGATTTCATTCAACACATCAGTTCTGTTTTACTCCAGCAGATCAAAAGGAAGTTAAACACCCAGGCCACCTTGCCAGGTGTCCTGTGTAAGTGTGGGACCAGTGTTAGCTGTGCTTAAGCTGTGCTTTCGAAAGGCTGACAAATACAGGCAGCAGGAACTTTGTTGTAATACAAGTCAGAGCAAAAATGTTCCAGTGCATTCTGCTCTCAGGTTTGGTTTGTCTCACAGTTCTGGTTGAGATGGGTATCTTGTTTTCTGGAATTCGACCAGAACCAAAAGAGAACCAAAAGAATCCTGGCTTCATTCTTGGTACTACCTCTGACATGATGAGAGAGGTTTTGGAAACAGGCTGGTTGCTCAGTTTCTTTTACAGGACACAACGAAACAGTTTTTTGGACCACTCCATATACTTGAAAATTATCTACTGTCTTAATATTAATGGAAAAGTTAATTCATTCCTTAATTAAGTACCACAGTACTGCACTTTAAATGATGGATTGCCAGGCTCTGGACAAGAGACAAGCCTGGTGCTGATGAGAATTAGCAGTGGGTTTTACAGTGTTTAATGCTGGCTTCTATTATTTCACGTGTGAAAGTGAGATGGCTTGTACGGTGTCTAAAGAAAGATGTTGGATTGGGTTCTCCTCCCCTTTTCCATTTCTAAGACCATTCGTGATGCTGCCAAACGTCAAGGACTTTGGAATTAGCATATTAATATAAACAAAAAGTTCTTCCCTGTGAGGGTGGTGAGGCCCTGGCACAGGGTGCCCAGAGAAGCTGTGGCTGCTCTGTCCCTGGAAGTGTCCAAGGCGAGATCAGACAGAGCTTTGAGCAGCCTCATCTAGTGAAAGGTGTCCCTGCCCATGGCAGGGAGTTGGAGTTAGATGATCTTTAAGGTCCTTTCCAGCCCAAACCATTCTGATTCTATGAAATAAAACCAAATGTAAAAATTGTGACAGGTTTTGTTAGTATTTTAAGGCATATAGGTAAACAGATTTCTAAAGGGTAAATGCTACAACAAATAACAAAAGTAAAAAGTACTCTAGGTCTGGAAAACATGCTCTATTTTGATAGGCGTTTCTGAAACCTCCTGAGCCTATAAACATATTCTTCAAAGTGTGAACATTAGGCACTAATATTTATCTAATTTGACATCTGGACTGCTGCCTCTGCTGTCATGCTGTACAGTGAACTTCTGTTCATTTGCTTAACATCCATAGTCATAAACTACAAATTTTGTTCCCGATGCTAAATTTAAAATTTTTTCCTGATTGTTTTTCTTTTGCTGGACATGGATATTTTATTTATTTATATTATTTGTTTTCTTACCAGTTGTCTGCATTTCATGAACACCAATTAAAATTCTTTTCTACCAACTTCCCCTTGTTCCATTTAAAAGTATGTAACTGCTGCTTTAATTTTTCTTCCTGACTAGAATAAGGTTTTAAAATCACCAGAGTTTTCTTTTGTGATTTTGAGATTTCAAGAACGTGATAACATTTTTAAATTCTAGTAGGTATTTAATTGTTTAGGGTCTTCGTCCCAGTTGTCCCTTCAAAACACCAGTGCTCATTAGTGTGTACTCGCTTAAAACAAATGTAATTAAGCCATGGTCATTTGCATTTAGGTGGCCCTATTTATTTTAATACACTCTTCATCTGTTTGCCCGGATGAAGTCTAATGTTGAATTATCTGAAAGCATATTTGTAGAAGAGGAGGCACAAAACAGTTGAAAATTTAAAATACGTTCACTTTTAAGCAGTTATTGTTAGGGAATGCAAAGATAAATGCTGGCGTTATTACCAAATAATTATTGAGAAGTCTTAACCTTTAATATATACAAAACAGCTCATACAGTTCACGGAAGTCAAGAAAGACCCCAGTCCTAATGTGGAAATGTGTTTTCTGTACCAACACCGGTTTGTATAGGGAATTGAAAATCGAGTGTTTCCAGACTGTAGGCACACCTAAAACTACACAGCAGATAATAAGATGTCGTACCTTCATTATCTAGGCATAATCCTTTTAATTCTACATATGGTGGGACTCTTACCAGGGCAGCAAATATCTTGAAAGAGGAAGTTCAAAAATACCAAAGGAAGGAAAGAGGCAAAATTATACCAGCCGCCAATTACTGATGGTCTTTGCTTTTGTTACAAATTTCCTGGGAGGAATTTGTGTGGGGTTTTCTCAGATGTAGATTCACATTCAAGTATTTCCTTTAAAAGCAGAATATTCATTGTAGTGTAAGAACCATAATGCATGTGTGAGGAGTTGACAAAATTTTATAATTTACAAATTTCCCTCAGTTACTTTAAGTAGTCAGTTTGTGTTAAATACTATATTTATGGAAGTTATTCTCTTACCAGATATATACGTCACTCATTAAAGCTTTCATATGCACTGTATGCAAAAAAAAATTCTAGAATTTTTTGTCAATGTGTTTGTGTGCTGTCAGTGCTGTGAAATCGTTGCTATTGGTGATCTGTTGTAAGCTCTATGATTAATCCATTTACTTTTTTCCTTTTGCAGAGAAAGTATCACTCTGCAAAGGAAGCTTATGAACAGCTTTTGCAGATCGAAAACCTTCCTGCACAAGTAAAAGCAACTGTCTTACAGCAGTTAGGTATGTAAAATTAACTTTTATTTTCCTCTGTGTTACGTTTTTTCCATCTTTGCCTTCAGCAGTGTTTTTTAAGGCTCCGTTTCCAAAGCGAGTCTTAGACACACTGCGCATAGTACGTGAGATTTTCACCCAAACAGAACATGTAGCAGTAGATAGTCAAGGAAATAAGAGAGGAGGGGAAAGTATTTTAATTAAACTTACAAAATTTAAAAGTTCATAGACTTGGTGCAGTATGTGTGTTAGGTTTTGGGCAGTGAGAGGGTGGTCTTTCAGAGAAAGAGGGCAGCAGTTGGAATTCTGTGTTCTCTGTTCTGCCTCTGTAACATCCCTTGAATAGCCAGGCTAAATGCAGTAAACCTAAATACTCTGTGTCAGACTAGAAGAACATGGCAACTGAAAAATTGACCTTTTCTTTGTCTTTAATTATTCCGTGTAATGAAAACCTATTTCTGTAACTAAAAGGTTTATCATCAGGTTCCATAAAAAAACCCACATAAAAAGTGAAAAGGTATTATTTTTTTTTAAATTGTCATTTTCCATGTTTATAGAAATCTGATAAATAATTTTTAGACTAGAATTTCCAAAAAGTGAGTAGAATAAAATGCTTTTGTCCTCTATACCATATAAAAGTATTTCCAGAATATTTTGTTAAAATTGTTCAACGCAGTACAGAACTTCTTCATTCACCTTCTCCATGTTCTTCATCTAATTTATTATTCTAAATATTAATTTAGCCTGCTTATGCCCATTTTTATTTTTTTTTCCCTCTTCACATAGTGGTCATTTAACTCAGATTTGTAACTGGCATTAAGTTATGGCCACAGTGCTTTCTTTTCCTGTGATGCAGGTTGTGTATGGATTTGGAGTGGGATAATTTGTACTCTGTGACAAAATGTCAAAATCAGTGGGCTAATTTTGAGTCATCTCTGTGAACTCACAAGTGAAACTGCTGGAGGAGTTTGCTGCAGGACTCCGGGTGCTGCTCTTTTTGCTGTCACAGGACAGTGTTGCTTATATCTCAGTAAGCCCTTTAAATTTTTTTTAGCTTGGTATTGTGTCACCTAGCACAAATTGTCAGCAGCATAATCCAGAAAGGCTGTGCATCTGATCAGTGGAAGACAGGCTTCTCAAAAGAGCTGACCAGTTCTTTTTCATCTCTGTTTGATGTATGTTGCCACAATAGAAGCAAAGGCACATGGCTGTATTCATAAAATCCTGCCACAGGTCTCTGTGCTAGCAGTAAGAGCAGTGACTTTGAGAATTGTCTGCTGTCTGAAAACTGGATTAACTCCCTTTATTCAATCAGCATAGGTCACCCAGTTTTGTTGTGTGGGTAGCTGCTATGTGGAGAAAGGGATGGAGTGGTCCTAACTGGAACATTGAAGGAATAATGCCATTTCCTTTGCTCTTCTCTGTTAACAGTGGTATTTATCGGAGTCTGGTGTTTATCGCAGATTTAGTCTTTAGCAGCTGGTAATGAAAACACCTCCTCAGGAAGCACAGTCCGGGTGGTACACTGCTGCTCAGAAAAAATAATAGAAAATACCTGCCATCTGCCGGAATGCTACTTGCAAAACCCAGTCAAAACATACTTGTATTTGTATTTCTATATTGAACTCTTTTTTTTTTCTTTGACAGAAAAAATCAGTTTGAAAATAGCTTTTATTTATTTTCCATAGCTAGTTAATGTTTATTGAGCCAGATTGGAATTTAGGCAAGTTCAGATGCCTTGTGAGAGAATTACTAAAATCTTTGCTCCTTTTGCTGGTTTCCAAAGCTGTGACTGTGGAGCAGAACCCTGTGATTCCCAGATAAACAGATACCCACCTAGTTCACGTAGACATCACAGTAAGATCTCTACAGGTGGATAAGAGCAGTTTGTTCCTTCTTTCTTTTTGCTGTTCCATTTGCTTTCCAGACAACAATTCTTTTCACCACTTTGCCCAAAATTCGATTAAATTAATGAGACTGAAGATCAAATCTGTCCCAGTATTCTTTTTCCAGTCGTACTCAGCTGTTGCATAAGGAAGAGTGTAAGGACGTTACATCTGTGAGACAAACATAAGCATCCACTTAGAGTTCCCAAAGTGCTCTCCCAGTGATTTTTGGATAGGAGCATTCCTAGATGGTGTCCATGTGATTGGATGAGACACCCAAGGTGCTGAAATGGGGAAGAAGTTTGTCTCTTCAGAGACACTCATATTTACTAAAGAAAAAATGATTGCTGCAAGTTCAGTGTAAGAATGATTGATAAGCATGAAAAAAGGGCACGTGAGCTAGGGTAGCACATCAGAGGGATTTGTTCCAAATGAGATTGCAAAGATCTGCAAAACAGCATGGAACATTTATAAAGTATGGACAAGGTCTGTGGTTTGGTTTATCGTATTAAAAATGTCCCGGCAGTGGAAAAGCAGTCAATTATGCTGGTTGAGAATTGGAGATAGGTCGTGCAAATGGGAAACTGCACAGCTTAGCAGGGGTTTTCCATCACCTTCTTTATGCACATTCTTCATTTTATGCTCAAGAGCAGATCCAGTTTTGCCTTCCTGTCCTATTCTAGTGGAAAACTTTTGTTTGCTCCCCCTTTCTTGCTTTCTGCCTTTTTCAACTCCCTGTGCAGGAAGATAAAATTGGGAAGCAACCCTTGTTTCACCGAAGAAAGCAGATAGGGATTGCTGGTTCGCATTTCTGTCTTCTAGAAATAGACTCGTTCGTTTTTATCAGTGAACCTCAGTAAAGATCTCACAAAGATACAACATGTTATCTTTCAATCCAGCAAAGTTCTGATGAAACAGAAAATAGGCACACAACGTTTCTAAAGATAGAGGAAATTGTTTAATGTCTTTTTTTTACCCTTGTTCATAATCCCCGAACTATTATCTTTATCTCAGGCTCTGTCTGGAACAGCACCTGGTACATATATCCTTAATGTACAGTTACTCAGGTGAATTCCAATAACCAATCTCACAGATGCCTTTTTTCCTTAAAGCACGAGTATTTTCTGTATGCTGAAGAACTTCAGAGGCTTGGGATTTGAATGAAAATCATGACTTGTTTATTAATTTAATGACACAAAGTTGTGTTATGTGTCTGCAAAAATCACTGGGGTTATATTCGGTTTTTTTCCCCTGATCGGTGGACTTTTGACTTGATCGATTTTCAGTCAAGATAAAGTACTTTTTTCAGCACTGTAACCACTTGACTCCTAACTTGACATTTCTTGCAGCTCATGAGATATTCGAACTTCTGCTTGTGACCACAATTCTCAAGTGATATTTCTCAAACCACCTCAGGCAAATGTTGTTCAGTAGATGCGATTTTGTTTTCAACTGCCTTTGTTAAAGTTTGGAAGTTGACAGTCCATTTGCAGAAGTGACGTACTGTCTGTTAATGAGCATGAGCCCATTGGATTAAAAAATGAGCTGTGTAGAGCAAGTAGAATAAAAAACATACAGGAAAGTGTAGTTACAGAGAGTGAGGTAAGGCTGCAGATGCTCATCAGTTCAGTCCTCAGTCTTGCCTGTCCACATAGTTAGACTTTACCAAAAACCACAGATTTAGTGTGCTGAAAGTTTAAGCTCACAGAAGTTTTAAAAAGACATGCAGTGCAGGCATGTGCACAACTCTGTCAGTAACCAGAACTTTATATGAATCTTGGATATTTTATGAAATGGGTGTCATCGTGTTGCACAAGGGCCTGTGGATGGGTGGGACACTGTAAACACACAGGGGCAGTCCTTTGTCACATCTTACGTTTTACAAATGTTTTCTGAAAAGCAGTGGCTTGTTACTACAAATCCATGGCTATTGAGCAAACAGCAAGACATTGCTGAGCACTGTGGTATGCAGTGATTTCAGCCAGCCAGCTGCTGGCCACAAAAGATTTCCTTGTTTGTACTCATTGTATGAACAGCAGTGAGATGGTTTTGTGGCTGCTTGAAGGAATTCATCTGAGCATAGAGGCAGATGAGGAGCAGCTGGAAAAGGTGATGAAGGTGCTTTGTTTGAAGTGGTAACCAAGCCTTGCATCAGTGCTGGAGCAGAGATGCGTTTTAATAGCATGTAAAATATTATTGGGGAGGATGGGTTGTGGGAGGCCTTTAAAGTGGGGATGAATAATTTGTCTAATGAAATGAAAGAAGAAAAGGCATTTGAAAGAATATGACGTGTGGTTAGATTAATTTGTTATGTAGATGAGAGGTGATTGCATTTGTCAAGGTGAATGGAAAGTACATTGTATTAATGAAGGGGAAATGACAATGTAGGAAAGATTCAGATGGAGATGCAAAAATTCTTAGTCCAAATGCAGATATGAGACAAATACAAGGATTTTGAAGAAAAGTAGTAAGCAACATAATATGTAGATGTTATGCATGCTTTATACATACATACATACATACATACATACATATATATATATATATAAACATAATTGCTATGTGTGACAGAAAGAATGGTGGCATTTTTCACAATGTCAGGGAAGGCATCTGTTCAGAGGAGGAAAGAGTTAACATTCACTTTTACAGTAGAAGACTGAGCAGTTCCTAATTGTGCTACTAATATCTTAGAAAATTATTTAAACCCAAAGAGGTGCTTTAAAAGTACATGAAAATATTTTTAACTTTGGGTCTTTTTTGTCTTGTAATTTTAGTATAGAACTTAAAAAGTTTTTAAAACTTTTTAAGGTTATACATAAGTGGTTTTATTGCTTGATACTCCTATTTTTAAAGAGACACTAATGCTACAAAGTCCTGCTGTGCCAGAGTATTAAATGGTCTTGGGGAATTTCACTTCTCCCATTTGTGGATTCTTTTTGTAGGCTGGATGCATCACACCGTGGATCAGCTTGGAGACAAGGCAACCAAGGAAAGCTATGCTATACAGTATCTTCAGAAATCTCTAGAAGCAGATCCAAATTCTGGTCAATCCTGGTATTTCCTTGGAAGGTGAGAAAAGACTTTATAGACACTGTAACTATATTTGTAAATTATTTTGAGGATACTCATTATTGTGAGTATCTTACGCTGTTTTTCTTCTTAATCCTTTTAGAGGAAAAATGAAGGGAAAGTATGTATGTGTGTACTGAAGTCTTAAGTTTTCTGGGAAGTGTGTAAAAATACAAGGTGCTAACATTTTTGGGATGAATATAGATTGGAAGTTGAAATGAAGTATGTTACCCAAGTGGCTCTGCTTTTTCTGTAGTTATTATTTAGTCTACACATTTACAGTAATCTGCATATATCCTGCCTGGTTTTTACCTGTTTCTCCTCCTCCTTCTTCTGTTCTCTCAGTCTTTTTTGTAAATCCTCTGTGAATGCTGTTACTTTTCTTCATACCTTTTTCATAATTCTTTCTCTCTGTATTTTCTCAGAATCTGTCTCTAATCTCAGTTTTTGCACTAACATAGAAGTATTTTTCTAGGCAGACATCCATTTTTAAAGGATACACATGGCAATGTATAGCTCGGACTGATGAATTCACACCTGTGTTTAAGTGTTCAATTAATTTTATAGCCTTTGACAGTATTTTTTACTTGAAAAATAACTTCCCCAGATGTAAATCCTACAGGTCTGACGTGTTTTTCTGGTGTCCTTTTTAAGAAAATTGAGTACTTCACTTGAACCAGCAGTAACTATTGAAATACTTAGGTTTTGGAGAAGGCTTGGAGGGCCATTCAAATCCATATGTGAACACATCAGTTCCGTTGAGGAATACATTTAAAAAGAATGAGGCAAAAATAATATCCTAACCTCAGTGTCTTCCAGCTGGCATTCTTGGGGATTCTGGTCACATACAGCTGGAACCTATTTTTGATTTTGTCATGCTAATAATATTTCTCCAGCTGTTCCTGTAAGACAGGGATCTTCAGCCAGCCGGCACCAGCACTGAGCGTGCGGGGCAGAGGGGCAGAGCAAGTGTGGAGGGAAAAGGGAAAATGAGCCAGGGATCATCTTGTGCATCTTATCTTCCACTGAGCTGAAATCCTGTTTTTTCTTCAGTATTCTCATTCTAAGTGCCTTGAGCAAATTGAGTTCTCAGGCAGGACAGAGCTGCGGCTCCTCCACACGTGCAGCTGCTGTGCTCTGCTCTCAGGTGGTCAGGGTGAAGCCTAGGACTCTGCAGATGGGGGAGAAATGCAGGAAATAGGGTGGAAAATTTAGTGGGAGCATCTCTTGTGCTTTACAGGGAGGGCTAGAGCAAATCTGTTGCTGTGCCCCATTTCTCCAGTCCATCCACTGGCAGGAGAAGGGGAGAAGAGCAGGGTTATGGGGTTGTGCATTCACTCTTTTTTCCCTCCTCATGTATTCCCTTGTGCTGTTCCTTCCTCTGCTGGTTGTCCAAACCAGACAGCAAGTTGGTTAAAGCTATCTTTCAAAAATACACCGCCACCATCCTCCTCTCCCACTGGAAAAACTCCATCTCCCCGAGTTTTGTGGGGGCCTAATGTTAGTGCTACCCTAATGGGAGGATTTATGTGCGTGCTACACAGGCAGAGTGAAACATGTCTGTTGGACATTGGGTTAGACTGTCATTAAAACAATCTCCTGAAACATTGTATTCGGACTTAATGGACGTTTCTAGGCAAAGTAATACTATATTTTATTGTATTTCTTTCCTATTGTGCCTCAAAAATACTTGAAAAGTATAGCATGTTTGACAAACCTTTGCCTGTATTGTTCTGCTTGTTTTTTATTATTTACTAGAATAAATTTCCTGTTGTTGTTTATGTGTTTTGAAAGTTGTCAGTTCTTTTTCCAGCAGGGAAACTTGTTACAAACAATGAAAGACACAGTTATTGTTGATTGAACTAGTAAATATATATAGATGGATATTTGATCTTGGCTTTATTTGGAGCTTTTCATTTTAAAACTGTAGGCATTATTCCCTGTGGTATAATTGTAGTTCTCTTTAATGCCAGAATCCCTTGGAATTTGTGCATGAAATTACTAAAGTAAGACATTATAAAAAACCACAGAATCACACGATATTTTTTACAAAATTGGGTGCTCTGTATATGCAACAAGTAACTGTTTTGTTCATTACTCAAGTATGATTGAGATGCAAGAAGTGCACATAAAAAGCCTCCCAGGCAGTCAGGAACCATCCTGATTGAGTTGGTCTGTATCTCTCGATAATTCTGTCTTGTAGAACATTAAGTTTTGTAACCATTTGTTTGATGAAATAGGTAACTTAATTGTTTCACTGTAATGCTATCTTTAGATTAATGCTGGTTTTATTGACTGATAAGGTATCACAAGTGAAAGAAATGCAAGTCTTTCAAATGTGCTGTGACTGTTTTCCTCACAAATGTAGTAATCCAGGGCTGAAGTAGTTTTGGTGTGCTTAAATAAATAATTAGTAATACATGTTAAGATGTTTGAGTCTGCTTATGCCTGGCATTCAGAAACAGCGAATGTTGAGTGTTTATTTGCGTGACTTAACATTTATCAGATCAGCCTTGGTAAGCCATACTCAATGATTACCTTCTGTAAATACTACCCAAGTTCTCTTTTTCTTCTCCCAGGTGCTATTCAAGTATTGGGAAAGTTCAGGATGCCTTTATATCTTATAGGCAATCTATTGATAAATCAGAAGCAAGTGCAGATACATGGTGTTCAATAGGGTAAGAATGATACTGGGTAATACAATGATATAATTCCATGCTAATATATTTAAATAAAGAATATCAGCTTTTAAACTCTTTTGTGAACTTGGAGGGACTGTAAAGTTTTTTTTATTTATACCTCCGTTTTGTCAGACTTGTCTGATTTGAAATTTAGATAATGAATTTGTATTTGCTTTCTCAGTTTTTAAAATACTGAATATGTTATGTGAATTTTGCACGTTAAAATTTTACACATTTCTTTTTATTACTGTGGTTTATATAATGCCAATGTTTATTAAGGGGTTGGAGGGGGAGGGATGTGTATATTTGAATTGCTTGTGTCTTGACTTTGTTATTAATTCTCAACTTCACTAATCTTTCTATTCAGTGTGCTGTACCAACAGCAAAATCAGCCTATGGATGCTTTACAGGCCTATATCTGTGCTGTACAATTGGACCATGGCCATGCTGCAGCCTGGATGGACCTAGGCACACTCTATGAGTCCTGCAACCAGCCTCAGGATGCCATTAAATGCTACTTAAATGCAACTAGGAGCAAAAATTGTAGTAATACCTCTGCACTTGCAGCACGGATAAAGTATTTACAGGTAAAACTAATGTTTTAAGCAGGGGAAATACTCTTCAAACACACAGCAGAGGGGAGGGGAGAAGTCACACACGAGTTTAACTTGCAGTTGTTTGTGGTGTGTATAACCTGTTTTCATGTGTACTGTAAGCATATCATAGCCTGTAATATTTTATTTCTTCATTTTTAAGTGGAACGTAATTCCTTATAAACCCTATTTTGCACATTTAATCAAAGCATACTGTTTTACATCATTTTGCTTTTTTCTTTGTATTTGTCTACATTTTTAAGTTCTCATAACATATAGTGAGAATACGCAACACACTATCTTTCACTCTTGTTTGCAATTTCAGAAAAAAGGAATTATGAGACCTCTGAATCCAGAGCTCATCTTTGTTCTGATTCTCACACAAAGGTTTATATTCTGGTTACCCTCTTTATACCTAGCACCTTTCTAAACCCCAAAATTTTAAATCTATCCTCTCTATAAGACATAATTAGCTACAGCATTTAGGAAGATTTCATGGACTTGCTCTTACTAAAGTAGGCTTGTGTTAAATTTGCTTTTTACATAATTTTTCCTAGGCTCAGTTGTGTAACCTTCCACAAGGTAGTCTACAGAATAAAACTAAATTACTTCCTAGTATTGAGGAGGCATGGAGCCTACCAATCCCCGCAGAGCTTACCTCCAGGCAGGGTGCCATGAACACAGCACAGCAGGTGAGAAGTTGGGTTATGTTCTGCAGGTGCCCAGCTTTAAGGGTTCTTTACAATCGGTAGTGGTCAAGCTTATTTTATTGAGCACAGGATTGGCTTTTATTAAAAGAAGCCTTTGATTTATTTGCAGAGGGATATTAGATCAAGGAGCTCCCTATAATGTGGGAGAAATATGGGGGTACCAATTTAGAACCTTTGTGGATTTTCATTATTTTAAAAGATTTCATCTTAAATAGAAATGCTGCAGTGGTTTAATAATCCCGTGAAAGGTACACATTCCTCCATTGATGACCATATGGAAACTGATTTTTCAGTTATTGAGATCAGCTTCAGAATATCTGCTCGGCCCTTTTAATATTTGTGGGCTGTTAAAATTATAAAATTTAAAGGAAAGCATTAAGAATATGTAGAACCATATTTTTGTCTTCCTTCTGTGATTCTTAGGCTTGTAAACCTCATCATCCAAATACTGAACCTGTACTAGGCCTCACTCAAACACCAATTTCACAGCAATCCTTGCCACTACACATGATTCCTTCTAGCCAAGTAGATGACCTGACCAGTCCTGCCAAGAGGAAAAGAACATCTAGTCCAACAAAGGTATATATTCTGATGAACTGGAGCCCCCTACCAAAATTATATGGAAATATGCATTGAAATGATGCAGCATGCACAGAATTTGTGCTGTAAATTTTAATCCTTTGGCATCAAGGTGGGGAATGTTTTTTGAAATTTTAAAAAACATTTTTCAGTGGTGTGTTTAATCAGATTCCAGCTCAAGACAGGAGGTGCATAAGGGCAGTGCAGGTTGGTGGCACTATACTGCAGTTGTAGCTGTGTCAGTGAAGAAGTACAGTTGTAGTCTGATGATTGAGAGGGAGACAATCATGTCATCCTGTCTATTGCCTTTGCTTATATTTAGAATTCAAGTGTTTCATCATCATGTAATAGTGTTATAGTAGATAAAGTATTCAGTTTTAAAAGTAGCGTACATTTAAGTTAATTGCATAATTTGATTTGCTTGTTTCTCCTTATGGTATTAGATATCATTAACTTTCCTCAGACTACTCTGATACTGTTGGGGAGTGGTAGAATGAGACTCAGTGTATTTTAGTACATTCTTACTATTATTTAGTCTTATATTAATGTTCTTGAAACAATTACTAGTTCTTTTGTAAATAAGATAAAATCTAGATAGTAAAAAAAATTATGTTGACCCTTTGATAGTCACACATTTTAATGTCACGTTTTCTCTCAGAATACTTCAGATGTTTGGAGCAGTGGCCATACAGTGTCACATCCTCCTGTACAGCAACAAATTCATTCTTGGTGCTTGACACCACAGAAATTACAGGTAGGTATGGGAGATCTTCAGAAGCTCTGTTAAATTTTTTGTTTCTTCTTCCCTTTGAGAAAGTAAATCTGGGACATGTTCTGGTTTCACGTTTCTGAAATTCAGTGTGAAATACTTCCCAAATAATTCCTGGGGTTTATTTCAAGTTCTTCTAATATTTATGGCCTCTCTATGTGGGATAAGTTATGTAGTAAAGTAAATGGTCTCTAGCAGAAATTGAGTACTTACATTGCATGAATTTTATAATTTATAAAGTAAGAACATACAGTAACTCTTTTTTATTACGACATTTTAAAGACAGATATGCAGATTGTCACACTCGTGCAAAGTGAGTTTTGTGACTTGCTGTAATGTGGGGGATATTGAAAGAGGTGTAGAAGTATTGTAGTATCATCTCTTCCTCTGAGGTAGCTTCTTGTATTGAATTGCATAAACAAATAAGCACATTCTACAAAATGATTACTCAAATGAAATCTGCTGCTGCTTTTCTGTATTTTATGTCACCTAATACAACTATATGAAATGCTAGATTTCAGTTTGGAAATCTTGTTTCAGGTGTTTTTTGTCAGGAAGTTTTGTTGTTTCTTCAGTTCATTAGGGCATGCAGTGAGCTTTAGCAGGAATTCCATACACTGAAAATCAGGCCGTGCTGGAAACTTTTATCCATGCATTCCAGATACTGCTTTGGATGCAGAGAGAAATAGAAGGGAGTGCACTGCAGAGGCAGAAGGCATTCTCATTAGCTGAGCAATGTTCTCTTTAATTCCAATATAGTTCTTCAGCTGTTTCTCTGTCTGAACAATATTGGCATTATTATACTGTATAATTTTCCCTCCCTGGCTCCCCCCACCCCTTTGGTCCTTCCTCAGTCATTCTTCTGTACCTCCCCCTCTCTCCCTCAGCATTCTCATTATTTCTCTCTGCTTATTTTATATTTTACTACTTTTTCCCCTTTTCAGTCTGACCTTTTTCCAGATCCAGCTTCCTCCTCTAAGCAGAACCTCAGTAGGCCTCTCTTGAGTACAGTAGACTGGATGTGCTGGCAATAGCTTGACAAGGTTCCAGCATATATAAATAGGAGAGCCAAAAATGTATGATGCAAGAGGAGAGTGAATAAAAAAGCCTTTGTTGCATCTTCAAAGTTGGCCTTTCAAAATTGGCAGCTCAAAGGCTGGATGGATATATGCACGTTATATATACATGCATATATATGTGTGTGTATATATATTATTCATCGCACTCCCCTCCAGAGGGAATTCAGAATGGAAGGTACTGTTAATCCAGGGAATTTGGCATGAACCATCTTCATCTGCTTTTTAAGTCATACCACTTCACAGCAGCAGACCTACTGGTAGAATGATGCGCGGTGCTGAGTATTTTAAAATGAGTACACAGATCAGATTTTTGGTAATAGATACCTCAGTTTATCAGTAGAAAATGAGATCAATATCATAACTCTGTAATTAAATCATTGTTTTCAGAGTTTTTTTCTATATTTTTAGCCGAAGTTTGCATGTGTGCCTATGGGTTTAATTCACTTTCTGATGAACAGTATTAATAAAAAAATAGCACAATACAAAAAGGTTAAAATCTACATAATTATGATAAGAATTCTGTATAATCATACTTAAGTGTAGTTTTCTGTTATGGTACCACACACTTAATTTTAGTGTGGCAATAATAATTATACACTCAAATACTTTATAGAGTCTTCAGTTTTAGTAACTAGTAATAAGGCTTGTTTGCAAGAGAGTGTATGGAAAGATGTTTGAGTCTGCAGCAGAAATCTTGATTATTTTAAGTTTTACAAGTCTTGTCTTCATGGATACTTTTTAGTATTTTATGCAAGAAAGTTATTAAAAAGCCCATGCAATTTTAATGTTTATGAACCACACTGCTATTTTTTTAGCACTTGGAACAGCTGCGTGCAAACCGAAATAATCTAAATCCAGCACAGAAACTTATGCTGGAACAGCTGGAGAGTCAGTTTGTCTTGATGCAGCAACACCAGCAGGTGAGAACAAAAATATTTTTCTTATCTACAACACTTATGTCAGTAATGGAGTCTGTTGTGTTTCTAGAGTTCTAAAGAATTTCTGTTGAACAGAGTTCTCATGCCTTTTGCTGCGTTATGTTAATTCTTTTTTGGTATAAAGGATAGTTGTGGATTAGAGGTTGAAACATAATGAGTTTAGCTGTGTTTTATTGTAGAGTAACTGGTTAATGTAAAAGTTTTCAAGCCACACTTTCAGAGTAGAGTGAGTGGACACATCCAAAGGCAGTCTTGCTTGAAAATACTTGGCTGTAATAAAATAGTATTGCAGCTTTTCTCTCGTCCTCTCATTGTTCACTTCTCTCTCCCTCTCTGTCCAGCATCAGCAGTAAAACACTCAAACTGAAGGGCCAAGAAAAAAAGTGTGCTGATAGCTTTACTTAAAATGTACTCAGCTTTTTTATGAGCCTGACAGTCATCTTGGTTCTCAAAAGCAACTGTGAAGACCTTAAAATGAGTATAAAATTGGAACTGACCAGTGCAGTAAAGTACACAAACCTTGTATGATCCTTCCTTTCTCAGTTCCGCAGCCAATGTTGTTGTGCTTTGTTCATGTTCCATTAGATGAGACAAACAGGAGTTGCACAGGTACGATCTACTGGAATTCCTAACGGGCCAACAGCTGATTCATCACTGCCTACAAACTCTGTCTCTGGCCAGCAGCCGCAGGTTGCTCTGACCAGAGTGCCTAATGTCGCTCAGCGTGGAATCCGTCCCGCCTGCCCCGGGCAGCCTATGGCTAATGGACCCTTTCCAGCAGGCCCCATTCCCTGCAGCACAGCAAGAACGCTGGGTAGTACAGACACTATTTTGATAGGCAATAATCACATAACAGAAAGTGGAAGTAATGGAAACGTGCCTTACCTGCAGCGAAACGCACTCTCTCTACCTCATAACCGCACAAACCTGACCAGCAGCGCAGAGGAGCCGTGGAAAAACCAACTATCCAACTCCACTCAGGTACAGCTTCAGTTTGCTCATAGAGTGCACTCAGGAGCCTTCCTGGGCAAGTTACTGTTGGAAGGCTCTCATTTGTAAAAGCACATTTTCCGTAGAGTTGATGGGATTGATTCCAATAAAACATAGGTTAAACCTGCACACTGCTTTATATTGGTAAAAATTTGTGTATTAAGTGAACTCCTTTCAGGATAAAGGAAATGATCATAAATCAAAGAGGGCAGTTCCATAGTGCTCAGCTGCCTAACTTAAAGTTTTTTAAAAAGGAATACTTGTACACCTTTTTGTTGCTTCTTTAATGTGAAACGTTGTGATTTTGCTTTTCATGTAGGAGGAATGTGCATATTTCATGGGAAGCTGAATGTTGTAGTTATTTTTGACATTACATTGTCGCCATGATGTAATCATTACCATATTTTGTTTCCATGTGATCTTTAAAAATTAATATCTAGCACTCAGCACCACAGTGTTACTTCCAGAAAAATATTATAATGCAGATAAGAATCCATAGGGATTAAAGTATGTGAGGGTGTTTTGTGTATGTATTAGAACTTGAAGATGGAGCTTTTTTGAAATTCCAGCCTGAATGTCTTTCTTGCAAGACAAACTTTGTGG
>VXBT01008393.1:379321-479321 GCA_013400235.1 Oriolus oriolus | reverse complement strand
CATCTGGTGTATCAGCTTGTCCTTCAGCTCTGTACCAGAGATGGCTTTTTTGTAGTGATGGTTTCAGCATCTATAGCTCAAGCTCAGGAGTTGTTCAGGTGGTGGATTGTGTTAAAAGTACAGTCGTGCAGCAGGCTGTGAGTCTGTTGTGTTGCAGTTCAGGTATTTTTGACTCTTCAGGGGTTTAGGTCTTGGTCCATCTTATGTTCCAGTTGGTTGGTAGGTGTATTACTGTTGGGTTTTGTGTTTAGTCAGTAAGCTTGGATCATTTTAAATCAGAGGCAGAATAGATGAAGGCAAAATATGAGGCCAGCCACTAGAAAACCTGGCAGTGGTTGCAGTGTGGTTGTGCAGATCACACAGTGTTTTCCCAGGTGTCTTCATCACTGGAAATGTAGAATGGCACAGAGTGTGGAAGGCTGGGTTGTGGAAGTTCAGATAGCACTTCTTAGCAGTGACTTCTGGCAAAGAGGTTTTACTGTAGGCTACAGTGATGTTAGAAATGCAGCAAATTCAGTCCCCTCTGCAGTAGTCAGCGGCCTGTGGCAGAGGAGGATGGTTGAACCCAGAGCAATAATAACTTAAACTGCTGCAGCTAAACCTGTCAGTGTTCATCTCTGGTGCATGTGCTAGCAGGGAGCCTGTCAGGTAGTCATCAGCTTTGCAAATTCACATTTAGTGCTTGCTGCTCGCAGCCTTCTCTGTGTAAAATATCTCAAAGTGCTCAGACTTTCTTGGTAGTCTTTGGAGAGATTTGCCTGGTTTTTTAAAAAAAACTTGTTGGAAATCCGAACAAGCTGAGAAATTGAAATGACCATTTAGAGCTCTGTAATTTCTGTAGCCATGCTTTACAGTTGTCACTGTTTGTGAAAATGTTACCTAAGGATGCCTTTAAAGTTCACAGAAGTCCCTTTAATCATAAACATGTGGTTATTGAATGTTTTGGGCTATACTCTGCTGTTTTCCATACTGAACTGTGTTTGCAGTTCTTTTAATTGAAATGTTATCTGTATTTTCTCTGTTGGAATTCTTAGTGGAATTTTTATCACCTCAATATATTTTACTCCAAAACGTTTTATTTAGGATGTATGTTTGCTATTTTTTATATAGCAAATGTGGTGATTTTGAGCATTACTCTTTTTGATATTAAAAAAATAATATAAAAGCATGTTTATATCATTCTACAAAAAACCCTGCATCTGTTACTGTGACTGAGAGCTTGTAGTTCCTAATGTTGTGGGATTTGATGACTAGTGCTGATCCATGATACAGCAGTCTGTCGCTGTCTGTTACCAAGATAAATGTCATAAAAGAGAGAAAAACCTACAGGGAGCTTATTTTGTCATCTCTCAAATATTAAGTCTTATTGTAATGTTCGTTTCCAAGTGACATTTCTGCACATATTACATTCATAAAAATTAACAGCTTTTTTTTTTTTTTTTATTGGGACCTTGTATGTGTTCTTTGTAGTGGAAGTGTGAAAATAGCTTCAGTGGATGGTGTTAGGATGAGTGCCTTGCAAATAGGCATAATATAAACTCTTAGAGACTTTTAAGTTTTTTCTTGAAGTTTAACTGATCTGTCTCCAAAATTGGCACGTAGCTTTCTGGAGAGAGTAATGAGAAGTGCTTCACTCTAGTGAAATGTTGCATTTTGATGTGTTTAGTGTGCTGTTCTAGGAGAGATCTGCAGTTTGTGTTCGGTAGCAAAACGTTTATCATTTTAGCTACGGAAGTCTGTAATCCAGCAAGTCCTTGCGGTTGTGCTCTTTGGTGGAGGTGTACTATTCCTAGTGATACTTAATTTCCAAGATAAAGGGAGGTGCATAAAGGTGTTTCACTTGGCTTTTTATGGTCGGTATTTTTTCTCAGGCTCACATAATCATAATTTTTCAAGGGAGGCAAGCAAATACTTTGTCCCGTGTAGTTTGCAGCTCAAAATGTGTTAGATGTGCTTTTTTTTCCTTTTCTTTCATACTGAGTAGAGATTGAGAGCTCCCTCTTCAGCCTGTCTGTACCTTCATTCAGCAAGGCAGAGGACTTAGAAGCTGGATAATAAGGAAAGGTGGGCAGTGGGAAAAGTAGAGGAGTGACTTGGTTTTTTTAGCCACTCTGTGGTCAAGAAATGCATCAGTCTGGACTACTTTTACAGGTTTAGAGACAGGATTTCTTCTAGGCAAACAGTGCTTTCTGGAAACTGCATATGTCTGCTAATAATACGAGATTCTGAGAAATACTGTAACTCACCTGTGTTAGAGCTAGTTACCTGGAATAAAAAATATAACTCCCTACATAAAGACTATATAATATATTAATAGTGGGTTTTTCTTCCCCTGCCATTCTAATATGTCTGACAGTTTATATTCATAAAGTTGAATACAAGGATTTCCCAGCCTTTTACTGAGTAGCTGATTAGCCCTTGCTTTGTTTTAAGATGTGCAGGTATACACATGACAGCTCTGGAGCAGAATTTTGGGCAGAACATCCTTTTCAGAGGTGTTGTGTGCATGATTGACATAGAGCAAAATGTCTGGGAGGGAGAATTTTAAAAGATAATCTGCTGAAAGGTCTGCTGGTTGGCAAAAAAAATCCCCATTTATACATAGTAAAATGGAAGATGTTTATATGCTAATATGTCAGATACTGTGAACTTCAGTACTGTGTGTTGACCCTTATTTAATGCAGTGTAAGGTATTGCAAAAACAAAGAATTGAAAGTACTTCTCGTAGTACTGATTATATTTGAGTGCAGTCTCTGTAGGTGGTATCTGGAGGTTCAAATATGAATTTGTGACCGAAAGTGTTGATTTTTAGAGTTACTATAAAAATTCAAGAAAAGCTACCCACAGTCAAAAACATGAAAATAATTGGGGTTTTTTTCTTAAAAAAAAGGGGGGGGGGGAACCCCAAACAACAACAAAAAAACCCTAAAACACAACAGAAAAAAAGACCAGACAAGAGCCCAGACACCAGTGCTAGAATAAGCTTAATGCATAGGGAGAGGGGAGTTGTCATGTAGAATTAGTTTTTATATGTTGGAGCTCTACACTGTGTTGGTTCTTAAATGTATTCATGTGTGTCAGTTGTTACATACCTACCCTTATTTTATTTGATATGTTCAGAAAGACATTTTGGCTTCACCACTAATGTGGATAAGTTACATTCTGTTATCTTCTGGCATATTCTTCTTGCTATCTGACAATAGGCACTTGATAAAATCTGTTGCCTTGATGGTATTCTCTAGGCGAAAATAGACATTTTGACAGGTAGGAACAGGTGGATGTAACTTGGATTTTTTTTATAGCTGGAGCCCTAGATTAATCATACTTATTTTCTTCCTCATTATTCTGCGTTTGGCTCTGTTTACTATATGCTTACTTCAAAACCAGGGCGTTTATGTTCTTTGTAAGTCGCACTGAAGTCCTCAGATGTCTTTTTGTTACATAATTGTTTTCTTCCCATGCTTGCAAGTTTAAAAAAAGTCTTGTTTAAGAGGAATCATTTTTGGCATCTTTAAGACCCTACAGGTTTATTTGTGCTTAGAGCACAAAAGAGCTGGAATCAGTAGCAATTTGGGATTAAGTAACGCGCAAGAGTTAATTCACAAAGTAACTACAATTGACCTACTGCAGGAGAGTGAACTGCAGGATAATGAAATTTCTCATGTCACAGGAGGGGTTTTACCAGGAAGCAGTATGGTAATGCTCACCACCAAAAAGTGACCTGTTCAGGTTCCAAGGGTTTTGTGTGTTGCTTAAGAACAAAGGAGCATCAGAAATATGGAAGATTGGTGGTTTTTAAAGTGAAAGCAGTTTATTAGAATAGGCATTCAGAAGTCGTGCATTACAATAAAATAAAACCAGAATTAGTCAGACAAAAATAAATGCTGGGAGACTGTCATTTTGCTTTATGTAAACAAGTGCTGTCTTAATAAAAGCTGCTCAAGTGAAGCCATTAGGTGAAAGGAGATGCTTTGTATCATAAAATGCAAAACACATGCCAAAGAGAAAACTCAGTTTGATTCTTCTTTTATTGCGTGTGAATAGGTTGTCTGCTCTGTAGAAACAGTCTTGGTAAATGCTTTGTTTTGCCAAAGACTAAAGTGAGCACTTAAGTAGGGCAAGATAATTGCGGAGGCTGAGAAGTTTCTTTATATCCATCTTCTTGGTGCGAATGTTGAGAAAGTATTTAACAGAGCCCCATTCTGTTCGTGGGGTGAAATGAGGTTGTTGAGGAGGCTGAGAAGGGGTCAGACACAGGGTGCTGGCGCAGCAATTGAGACTTGTACAAGGAGCTTCCCTTGAAGGGCCAGACAATGTCACTGAAAAGCCACAAGGAATTGAGAAATGCAGGGGCTGAGCTATTGAGTCAGATATGCAAATCTCATTAAGATGCTGTTCTGGAGAACAGTAGGGTGGGAAATGTGCTCATCTTGTTAAACTGCTGTTGGAGTGTAGGGATAAAAGGGAATTGAGGAGGTGATTCTGGGAAGTGTAAGTTTCATTTGGGTAGTTTTCCCTACCAATAAAACTGGTTGCAACAGTAGATTTTAAGGTGGTTATAAACCAACCAGACTATGTTTGGTAAACTGTTTACATAGTGAAGTAAATTTCTTTAAGCCTCTGAGCAAATTAACGGATAAAAGAGTGCACTATTAAATTAATTATCCTTTCTGAGATTCCCAGAGAAAAATCTCCTGTTAAGGTCATTTTAAAGAAACAACAAAAACAAAACAACAAAAAACCAACACAACCCCGAGTAATTTTTGAGCATAAGTGAAAACCATGTAATTAAAAGAAGAAAATATGCTAAGAATAACTGCTCTGGGTTTGTTACTGGAAAAGCTGATTGTTAATACATGGGGGGAAAAAAGAAGAGTGCTTCGTCTGGTTGTGTATCAGGTTTCCTTAAAGAGACTGTTATCAAAAGCTCTTTTCTGTGCTCTTAGAAATGTAAGTATCTTTTTCCCTGTGAGCAATCTTTCTGAAAGGAGAACTAATGAAACATTATCACAAGACTTGAGATTTAACACTCGAGCTGTTTATTTCTACTGAAGTGAAACCAGCTGATTTCTCACTCAGTGTTTCAACTGGTGCATCTAATTAACATCCTGGAATAGGGATAAAAATCTGGTATCCAGCTCAGTTAAGAGAGTCTACCAGTTGTCCTTTCAAAAACTGATCTGAGGTCAGGTCGTTCCTTTAAGCAGTGTAGAGAAGTTCCTGAGTTGACTGGTTTTGTTTCTCATAAAAGAAGTAAGAAATATCTTGGTTATTTTTTTTTTTTCCTCGTTATTTATTAAAGTTTGTTCACAGTCTTGAAAGAACAGGCAAAGGTCCAAACAAAACTTAGAGGTAAGAGGTCCTCAGACAGTTCTGAAGAGCCCTGCTGGGTAACTGGGCAGCTTCGTGTCAGCTGGGAGTTGTCCTTGTCATTTTTATGGTGATACATGGAAAGACTCATTTGAAAACTCTAAAGCATTTCTGAGCTTGAAAGCTTTACCAGTTTGGGGAAGGCAAATGAAAAGCGTAGGTTTGACTGTAACCTGTATTAAAAGGGGCTGATAAGGCCTTCTTATAGTTCTTTTTGCTTGGTGTTCAAAGAGGGAAAGTATGGAGTAATCCATTGAGAAAAGAAAGTGGCAGGAGACAAGGAGAGATGAGCTGCCTCTCAAGGGGCAGTGTAAAATTATAAAGATACAATACAGCAGAGAAATTTTTTCATGGAAAGAGTGATAAGGCATTGGAATGGGCTGCCCAGGGAGGTGGTGCAGTCACCATCCCTGGAGGTGTTCAAGGAACAACTGGAGGTGGCATGTGGTGCCATGGTCAAGTTGACAAGGTCCCAGGTTCAGTGATCCCAGAGGTCTTTTCCAGCCTTAATGATTTGTTGGTTCTGTGAAGGTGGTCTGGGCTAAACAGTCTGGAAAAGGGTCTGATGAATGGCCAGCATTTACACAAGTGCAGTAAATGCATTTCCTGAGGAGGAGTGGGAAGGGCAGTGCAGAGGTTGAAGTGGGCAGACTTTTCCTTGCTCTGAGGGCTTTGTTGGAACCTGGGGCAGAAGAAATTTGGTCTGTCCTTACTGAAGGTGCTGCGCCCTGAGCCTGGTCTGGGAAGTCAGTGAATCGCTGAGTTTGAGAACTACATGGTCCACAGGAAAAGAACCTAAATCTATTTGAGGGGAAGTACTTTGTGGGGGAAGGACCCGTATTAAATTTGTGTTTTGTTGTTAAAAACAACGAAAGCAATTCTTGATTTACTGGGAATTTTATTTACAAACGAAGGATTTTTTTGGCTTCAAGGCAGAATTGCTCAGTTGCTCTAAAGGCACGTTACGTCCAGCAAGTGAACTTCACCACAGCAAAAGTTGTAAGAGTAAAATGTGAAATACTGTGTTTTCACAAGCTAAACACTGCTTGGAATAAGAAATTCTGTTATGTTCAAAAAGCAAATACAGAAATCTGCAGATGGGAAGCAGAATTATCTGGGAGTGAAAAAAAGTAGGAAAATATACAGTTCAGAGGGAAAGGCAAGTGTATGAAAAAGTTTGGTGCCACTTGTTACAATGCTTTTCTTACATGAGTCATTGATGTGATTCTGTTTGTCTTACAGCCTAAGAGCAAGGTGATTAGCAAATGAAATAGATAGGAAAGATGTAGAAGTCATTAAGAAAAGAAAAAAAACGAACATTACTTCTTACATAACATGTAATTAACCCATGAAATTCACTGCCAACCTGTACTATTGAGGTCAAAACCAGAACAGAATTAAAAAATAATTAGAAATACATTTGCATAATGAGAAAATCCACAGTTCTATTGTAGGATTTTCTGTAGGTTTCATGAAAGATCTCTGGGAGTATTGCCAGCTAGTACCTGGTTGTGAAAGGCTGGGGTAGAGAATTGCATGATAAACAGGTTGTGTAATTATCTGGCATTACTTGCATTTAAGCATAATGTAAGCTTGACTTGACTTCTTTATATATTCCCTTTGAGAGCTCCTCTCTTTACCCCCTGGCTACAGAAGGAGCTTGGGGAGGTGAACCTCGGGGAGCCAAGCTGGGTGTTGTGTGTAACCACCTCCTTCCCAGGGTGGTGGGGATTGACAGGCGTTTTTGTGTGGTTTTTGTAATAACTCACAGTAAGAAAGCAACTGATTGTATCTGCTAATTGTGAAGGGTGGGTATTTCTGAGTGCCGTGCAACCCAGTGCTTCGACTGATTCCTTCTGCAGGCACGTTTTGAAAATGTCTTGTTCCCTCCACTTTGTAGATTAATTAATTCTGATAGAATTGAGATAAAGTATCAAATAAATCCACAGTTCCTTGTATTCGTTTTAAATGTGATTTTTATTGGGGGAAGAGAGGGTATTAATTTTGTTCTTCAGAATAACTATAATCTCCTGAGCAGTAAAACCTTGTTAATTCTTATACAGCTAATCCTCAAATAATAATTCACTTAGACTGACTTCACAACAAAAATAACTGCTTAAGCACAAATGCCTGTAACTTACTCTGTTTCTACCTGTAAATTGTACCTAAAATACAAATGTATAGATAACTGGAAGTTGTTTAGGAGCTTTTCATTATCATCAGAAAGTCATAATCTCCCAAGTGGAAACAAAAAGGGCAAATATTCTTAAAAGTATTGAAGCCAAGAGTTCTAGAAAACACAGAAATCACGTTTGGAAGAGGAAAACCTGTAGACAAAAACAAAAAGAAGAATCAAAAAAACGATGTCTGCACAGAAGTATTAGCGTGCTTAATAGAGGCAAGAGTGTTCAGTAAATATTTTTGTTCTGTGCTTGGGAAAAAGGCAGATAAAATGTTCACATCATGGGATGTACTCTCTTTTCAAGGAGAAGGTTAAACAGCAGTTATACTTAAATTTGGCATTTTTAAGTCAGAGGCCGAGGTAACATACATCCATGAACTCTGAAAGAGCGAGCCAGAGAACTGTTTATAATTCATATAGATTTTTTTTTAATAGTTCTTGGAAAACAGGAAAAGTTCCAGAGGACTTGAAGAGCACGCTTCCTGAGAAACAGACAAAATTCTCTCAGTCTGACATAAGGCTTGAAATAATAAAAATATTGAGGTGATTAGTTTAATAAATGTAAAGAATGATAATTAATGATAGTGATTCTTGGTTCTTGGAAAATAAGTTTTATCCTGTTAACATTAATATTTTTGAGGTAGATTTTGTTTTATAAAGTAGAGTTAAAATGGTTATAGCTGTGTAACACAGGTAGCTTTAAACCTCCATGATACTTTTTTTATTTTTGGCCAGGAGGGATGATGCAGAGTCAATCCAGTACCTAAAGAGTGTGTGGTAACTTCCTGATAAATTATCTGTGGGTGACTGTTGAAACTGTGTCACACCTGGGCTTCTGGTCAGCTGTGTGTTTAGGTACAGCCAGAGGGAAAGTCCTTATCTAAGACAGAAAGCTGTAAACTGTCTTTTAGAAGCTGTGGGAATGTATCCTAGAAAGCAGTAAAATAGAATTAAAAGGGATGTTTTAATGAATGTGATGATTGCTTACTCAAGAGATCCCATGACTACGTGAAATAATCCCAAGCAGCAAACAACAGGACAAGAGGACATAGTCTTAAGCTGCACATGGGGAGGTTTAGGTTGGAATTTAGGAGGAATTTTTTCACAGAAAGGGTGGTAAGACATTGGAAGGGGCTGCCCAGGGAGGTGGTGGAGTCACCATCCCTGGAGGTGTTTAAGGAATGGCTGAACGCAGCACTATGTGCCATGGTCTGGTTGAGAAGGTGGTGATTGGTCATGGGTTCGACTCTATGATCCCAGAGGTCTTTTCCAACTTAATGGATTCAGTGATTTTGTGAAGTTGAGGCACCAGTTTCATCTATAATGGTTGATGTTCTCCTAAGCATGGCAGTTCAAGTTTGATCCTCGGGGTGAAGCACTTCGATGAGTTGTTGCTGTTTTCAGCCCCAGTGTGGCTCAGGACAGGCTGCACGTCACTGTGCACCCCTGTCCTTGCCCCTCTGAGCCTGACAGCTGCTCCTGCCTTCTCTTGACGGGTGTTGTCCTTGCACAGCCCATGACAACCCAGTTTCCTGTGGAAGTCAATTCAAGAGAATGAAGCTTGTCCTTCTCTTCATTCCTTCATCCCAGTGTTGTGGGTGACTGGTTATCCAGTTTCTTTTGGGGGCATAAGTCAGGCTTGTTTTGTCTTGAGCAGTGCATTTGTTGCCACTGTGAAATCCTCTCACAAAAACTGCATTCTTGAAACCAAGATACCTGGGATTTTCAGCACAGTTGGCTATGGTCAAGAAGGGTCTTTCACTTCCCCTGCACTCCTGTAGTTCTGTATTTCCAGAAGTGGAGAGGCTGGCAGTGGATACTCACACTGTGGTAGCAAATATTTTTAGTACTTCTGTAGTGTTTTTTATAATTTCTATTGCTCTGTTTGGCACACTAACAATTACAGAATTATTCTTTAATAGCTGTCTTGCCTTGTTATTAATAGTAAGATATTCTGATTCATAGTTTAAAAAAAAAAGATTATAGGGAAAAATTATGATAGAGTGAAGCTGGTCTGTTAAATACAACTTTAAATATTCTGCCCATCTGTTTCCTGTGCCACTTAAATTATTAATGTTTTGCTATCTCAGCTTTGCTTTTCTTTGTCCATTTTCCTATCTTAAAATTTCCACACAGTTTTAGTAGCTTAATAGGAAATTATAGCATGCAATTGGTAATACCAGCTTCAAGTGCTGGGTTTATGAGATACCTTTGTTCATCTGATTTTTTCCTTTGTACTGTCTGTTTCTTTCCCTTTCTCCTCTTCCTGTTCAGACATGTAGTTTCTCAGTGTACAGAAGTTTCTCCTCTCTCCACTGTCACCCTTCCCTGAAACTCCCATGTGCTTTGGCTTTACTGAGCTTTCACTGTAATTACCTCGCTGTGATTGCAGCAGCTCAAGTCCTGCTAGTTCTGAGCAATGTCCCTTTTTCTTCAAGTTCACTTTTTCTCATTTTCCTTGACTTAAAAATTTCCTGAGAACTGTTCATCAATGCAAACTGAATTTTGTCAAAGGTCTCCCTTATTTTTAATACTTCACTTTTGTGCTGGTTTTATTTCTCAGTTTGGTAATGCAGGGGTTATAGTAATGTCTGATACCTGCTGTTTACAGTCTAGTTTCACTTGCCATAAATGGTCTGAATCTCAGGTTCATTCAGCTGTGGTCAATAAATTTCTGTGTGGTGTTGATTTTATATTGCCATGTTATTTTTGGGTTCTTTTTTTGTTTGCTTTGATGGTGTTTTTTTGTGGAGGGGGACAATGAAGCCTTTGCAATAACTACATCAGACATTAAGCACTGGCCAGTGAATTTTTTGCCGTGCTGGATGATGACTAATCAAAGCTTTTGCATCACTCTTTCACTTTTTTGGAAATTCTGGCATTGGTCTCACCTAGCACAAGGAATAAGTTGTTTGATACTTTGACAGGTGTGCTTTTGGATGTGTGAGCTGTTTGCTTGTTTTTCTTGACGTGTTTGTCCTGTCAGTCTGATCTGATCTCAAGCCCCAAGTCCATCTCATGGGTTGTGGTAGCTTGATTTGAAGCTGTGATCTCATGAGCCTGTGTGTGGCTGTACTGTGTTTCTCAGTCTTGGAAACAATCTCTGTTGCTGGGAGTTTCATCTAATGTTAAGTCAGCTGTGTTTTCTGCTGAAGACTGTTATCAAAAAGCCTTTTAGTAACCAGTGAATTTTGTAAAGATATATGACTAAATTATACATTAGAAACATCCTGTTTTGTGGGACGTAACAACAGTGAATCGAGTGAGGTTGGAAGAAGGATTTGAGTAGTATTTAGCTGAAAGAATTTTGAAGTAGTTGAGTCATTTTTAACAAGACTGTAAGAGATGGTTTTGTCAGTGCTTTCCCAGTGATGGTGCCTGGGTATTGGCTACAGGCTAAGCTCAGAATGGAGACTTTTCAGGTCATCCATCATAGGAGAAGTTACATATACAGGGTCCTGCACACCTGGAGATCTCCAGAGAGAGGCTGCAAATGCAGGCAGAGAGGTCCTCCCTGGAGTCACACACAGGGGCATTGACACAGCAGCTCACTGGGCATAGGGCCTCTCCCTTTGGTGCTCCAAAAAATGGGTTATGCAGCAATGGCTCCTTCTGCTGCAAAATGTGTAAGGCAGGGAGGGGTAGGTGTGGTTCAGTTCAGTGTCTGTACTGTAGCTGTAGTTGGTTTTTGTGACTCAGCAGTTTTTTGGCTGAGACATTGGCATTTTTTGACTTCTGCTCTGCTACCTCAGCTCCTGTGGAATGATCATCCACCTGCTAAGGTTCTTCTCCATTTCCAGTGGAAACCTTCTTTTCCTGTTAAATTTTGTCAAATGTGTCATGTTTGCTTTTATTTAAAATGACTGTGGTGATGTTGCAGATTTGGCAGGCAAAGTGGGAATAAGTTTGAATAGTATCAAATTATACACGGAAAATTCTTGATTAAAACACACGAGCTTTATTTGCATCTTAAATTATGGTTTCTCCTCATACAACATTATTTTGCATAAGAGATTACACTGATAAGCACTTATTTTATTTGTCAAGTATTGACAGAGACAGCTCTTGTTTCCTTTTAGGAATCTGGGTAAAAATGGCTTATCTAACAGTAGTATTCTATTGGATAAATGCCCACCTCCACGACCACCGCCTCCACCATACCCTCCCTTGCCAAAGGACAAGCTGAATCCACCTACACCTAGTATTTATGTAAGTAAATCTAGTGGCAGAAGTACATTGCTGCCTGTCTTCTGTAATTGTTTGGATATCTGAATTACATAATGTAATTATTTTAAAGATGCACTGTTCATCGCTGAGCTCTCATTACAGTGCTCTCCAAACTGGTCTATAAGCAGGAGAAATGCTAACCTTAAAGGTGATTTTGTGACATAGTTTGACTTGTAAAGTACTTGTAAATTAAGAATTTCAGTAAACAAAAGGAAAAATACTTCAGATTTTTTTTATTTTTAATACTCAAAATGTTGGCAGAATAAGCAAAACAGTTCATTAGATACAATGCACAGTATTTCAAGAATGTATGTACAATTTTTGCAAGTGACAGCTTATGTATAAATGAGCAAGTAATTGCACTAAACTCTCATAACAATCTGCTTCAAAACATAGTGAAGATAAATTAATAAAAGTTGAGGTGATGTTAAGAACGAAATGTCACCAGGAAAAGGCAGGGTTTAGTTGAGTAGTATTTTCTTAGGCAAGCACTGAAACTTCTGTTCTGAAAATAAAGTTTCATAATAGCTTTATTGAGCAAACTTCCTTAGTAATAAAAAAATAAATTACAGGATATCCACTTCCTTAATAGCAGAAGAATAAATTACAGTATGACCATACAGGCAGTGTGAAAAGCTCGAGTTGGCTTTGCTCACCTCAATTTGGGGAGCAGAAGAGGCTGGCACTTGGGTCTGATTGTGCCCAAGAGGCTGCCTGAGAGCTGGGTTGGGCTGGATGCCATAGTGCTTCCAGCTGTTTGCCAGGCATTGCACCTGAACTCAAATACCTTAATAAAAGTCCATCCCAGCTTTGATGAGTCCTCACAAAGCTGGAAAGTCACCACACTGCCACAGACTGTGCAGACGTGCCACTGCTGGGGAACTCTGGGTTGTGTTTTGTTTATTGCTGGAATGCCTTCAGCGTTCTAAAGGATTCATAGCAATTAAAAAACAATCAGGAGAGAGACTACAGCATAAAATTGAGGTTATAGGTGCAGAGAAGCATAAGAAAATCAAATCAACCTTTCTGGTTAACATGAGATATACCATGAGAGTAGTCTTAATTATACTGTTTCTTGTATACATTATCTGTAAAATTAGAGCTTTTTTACTTCTGAAAAGAAACTGTATTGCTCTTCAGAGAATTCTGTAGATTTAGGGAATGTACAAGGCTACTGCCAGATAAAGAAATTAAGTTCAGGAAACCTGAGTTGCAAAGCTGAAGCAACTTGGGAATAATTCATGCCAAGAAACAAATTACAGTAACAAATTAATTTCAGGAGTGAACCCAGCATTTGCCATAGAAAGAATTGTATGTTGTAGCTGTTCATTCCCCACAGTGCAGGGAAATGGAAAAAATTCCTGGTTTCTATCTGTTATTTCTCTTTTGTTTTACTATTCTTTCTTATTTTACAAATAAGGAATCTAGATTGATCTGACACCTAATATTCCATTATAATTTTGCAGTTGGAAAATAAACGAGATGCTTTCTTTCCACCTTTACATCAATTTTGTACAAATCCAAACAACCCTGTTACTGTAATACGTGGCCTTGCTGGAGCGCTTAAATTAGGTAAATTTACCTTTTACTTTTTTCCACTTTGGGGAGAAATGTATGTTTTTTAAACAGAAGTCTGTCAGTTCTTACAAGTGGATATTTTATTTCTGTAATACTGCATTACCTGTATATTCCAAGCCGTTAGGGTAATTTGTAATTTCTCAGTTTGCTGTTGCTTCTAATCTCGGTCATGTCAAAAGAAAACCCACCACAAATACAGCAGATTTTGTTGAGCACAGAGAGAAGCTGAGCTGTGGATATGGAAGTTTACAGCTAGATATTTTCCTATAAAAACTGGATGCATGTCTTTGTGTTTAGATCTAATGACCTATAATTTGGCTGTGCAACTTTTTCGAGTCTGTAGACAGAGAAACTCTCACTACTGGTAGGAAATGTGTTCTATGACAAAGTACATTCATAAAATTCAGCTCTGAAAAATACTTTCTTGGTAATAGATTTGAACAATGTTTGCAGATTTGTTTACCCAACGCATGTGAAATGTTTGTTGTAATATAGTCCATAGCTGCCAAGTTTTTTCTAATTTTCTGCTGGATGTATGGAGAAGAGTTTTTTGGGTGTCAATAATTAATGTTCAGGTGGGCAGTGTTATGAAGACTAAGGGGTAAAAATGATTCTAGAGTAAACCTTTTGATAACTTCAGGCATTTTCCTGAATTCTTTTTATTCTATTTTACCCTTCATTTATTAATTTTATTGCTGTTAATTAGATCTAGGACTCTTCTCTACTAAGACATTGGTAGAAGCGAATAATGAACACATAGTAGAAGTAAGGACACAGCTACTGCAGCCAGCAGATGAAAACTGGGACCCCACTGGAACAAAGAAAATCTGGCGTTGTGAAAGCAGTAGATCTCATACAACAATTGCTAAATATGCACAGTACCAGGCCTCCTCATTCCAGGAGTCTTTAAGGGTAAGTTAATTGCTGCTATTCGAGTTATAATTCATGGACTGCATACTGACTCTGGAGCCAGTTAATAATGGCTGTTGGAAAAAGCAGAAACTGCTAAGGAAAAAAGAGACATTTCCATTAGCATGAAGAGCACAGGTAAATTTTCAAAATCTGTTTTGAATAGAGGGTAAAATAGTATATTGTTCTTCCTAAATGCTTAGTGTAAACCTCAGTTTAATAATGTAAAACTTGCGGCTTTAAAAGTTTATTAGTTTAAGCTTTCATACATAATGTCAAAATTCATATTAAAATACTTAGAACTCAAGGCTTTTTTAAAATTTGGATTTATTCTAATTTCATCCATGTTTTGAAAACATTCCTTATTCTTTGTACTGTCCTGAATTAATTTGGATGTGGCTTATTAGAAGTTTACACCCAATACTTGTCTTTTGTTGAGTTCCAAACATAACAGTTCATATTTAGTTTAGAAGTTTTTAGACTTACATGACAGAGTGAAATATTAGAAATGATATTTCCCCTTCCTGCCTTGGCAGGGGAGTTGGACTCCATGATCTCCAGAGGTTCCTCCCAACCCTAACTATTCTGTTACTCTGAGATGCTGTGAAATGTGATTTTATTGGTATTACTTTTTAATATTTTTTACTGAAGTAGTGAGCACATTCTTGAAAGTGGCTATTGGCACTGCTTGGAGGTTTATTTTACCTGGTGTTGCAAAAGATTGGGCTAAGGCAGAACTAAGACAAGATAATTTTGACCAGTTGTTTGTTAGAAAATATGGAAAATGTCAGTGTGGGGAATTGACTATTGCAGCTTTCACTGCCTTTACAGAGAAACAGGAATGATTTCAGTAAGAAGGGAAAGAGAAATTCTAAATTTAAATTTTGTACATTAGAAAGGATTAGAAACAAAGAAATGAATTGGCAGTTGAAGAGAACAGAAGGGAATCTAGCCATAAGGCTTTGAGCTGGTGCAGGATGAAGAAAAGAAACAGGAATACCACTGGGAAGCGTGGGGCACAGAAATCTTCTAGAGCTTGGGGTTTTTCTTCTGTGAGTGGTAATAAATTTCAGTAGGATATTGGCTGAAGTTTTCTGGTGCCACTTGAGCAGTGGCACCATTGTTGTATTCTTGTATGTCATTCCAGAGGGGCTGGAGAACACTGCATCACTGGAACATAATATATGTCTGTATCTATGTATAGATATAGATAGATAGGTTTAAAAACGTACATAATTGATCACATACCACTGAAAGCCTCAGCTTTGGATTTGCACCACAATGTGTCCTGCAGGGTTTTTTTGATTTTTTTTTTCCTCACTGTTACAAACTGGTGGTAAAAATGCAATACATAAAATAACTTTTAAGAGTGATGATTTTCATTTTCCCCCTGGAAATTAGAAAGACACTGTACATGTGTCCTTTGCCTAACACTTCTCTGACCTGTCCTTAGGTGACTTTTCAGTGTTTAAATGAAAGCTTTATTTCTTCTTTCTATAGCCACAGTTCTCTTGGCTTGCCCTAAGTGATCTTTTTTTCTTTATTCCTCTTACAGCTATTACATTGCTTTTCTAACATGTCTTGCAGCATTTGATAAATCCATCATCACTCAGTTCCTTTTTGTTTCTCTTTGTCCTTCATTCAAAGGATGAATAAGACTTTCTCAGGTACACAGGGCACTTTGAGATTTAACAACAATCCCATTCAAAGCCAGAGATCTTTGGAGAGACTCCAGACAGTTCCTTCTTCCTTTTTGTCTCTTTCTTTTTCCTTTTGTGTCCATATACTTGCCAAAATAGAAGTCTTTAGAATAGGGTTTTGAGCACAGTCTGCTAAAAAGATCAAATTGCATCATTTAATATTGGTTGGATTTTTTCCACTAGTCATGGTCTCAGCTACTGCTAGTGCTAAAATAGCATATGGCTATGAAAAATTCAAAAGATTTTATATAATGGATTTTATTAAATTAGTTTTACAAATATTAGTCATCCTAACTTCCTGTCAGGGTACCTGCTTGACTTTGAAGGGAGGTAGATGTTCTTAGCTGAAAAAGTTAACAGAATTCCTTAATATTGGATTCCAGGTCACCCTCATAATGGAGCAAACCAACATCCTCAGTTCCAACTTGAATGCAGGCCAGCAAAAATATTTACAGTGTAGACATTTTCTGTTGTCCTGGCCTGAGTGTCATGGAATCTGCAGCCATGAAGAATTTTTTTGCAGTGCATTGACTAACTTTTTAAATTTGCTTCACAATGAAGAAATGTTGACATAAAATCTTAGACGTGGATATTTCAAAGATTGTGTCGATATCTTGAAACAAATGTACTTATATCTATGTTAGCACTTTATACCTATGTATTTTATATGTTCTTTAATGTGTGTGTGTGTATGTATATTTGTAAAAACATTTCAAAATTGCATTTTATAGGAGGAAAATGAGAAGAAGAGTCACCACAAGGACCACTCAGATAATGAATCCACATCTTCTGATAAGTAAGTGTGGTATAACTCTGTTAATTCTGTAGTTGGTTATATGTGTGATTTTACATCATTCCCTTTTCACATTTGCCTGATACATTTTTATATTTGCAGCTCTGGGAGGAGGAGAAGAGGACCTTTTAAAACAATCAAGTTTGGGACCAACATTGACCTGTCAGATGACAAGAAGTAAGTTGATTACAGTTTCTCCTGCTCACAGTGGGATTCTACATGATGATAATCCTTCTGGAAATCCAGTGTAGCATTCTCGGACATCAGTCAGTCTGTTGATAAATTCCAGTTGCACACCCCATTTCCACAATGAAATGGTTACCTTTGATCTTCAAACTGTTGTTAAAAGTTCTTCTCACGCTAAAATGTCTTTTCAAACTTCTCTTTCCAGGATTTTTGTTTTTCCAGAAAGGAGTTTAAACATCCAGTAGAAACCATTCTTTCTAGTCCATTTCCTCCATTCCATTGTGAGGCTTTAAATTGTTTGCTTACTACTCTATTACTTCTGACAATACAATTTTTTTTAGTCTTAGCATAGAAATTGTAGGATTAAAGGGGGTTATTTTTGTTTGTCTGAATTTTTGTTATTCGTGGGTTTTTTTCCTTTCATTCATACTGTCATCTGTTCCCACCTCTCCATAACTCTTGCTTCTTTATCCAGTAACAGGGTTCAAAATATGTAGCAAAGACCAGACCAGTGCTTACCTGTGGGTGAGCCATGATACCTCTCAAGAGCCTCAAAAAAAAATTTGAGTATTATTAAAACTATATATCCTTTTGTGAGTAGATGAAGGTAGCTTAGAAAATATTATAAATACTCTGAAAGCATGTTTTTATTGTCCAGTAATAATAATTTGGTTCAATCTCTAGTTAATGCATACTTCCATGTCTAGGCTGTCAGTCCCACCAGATGCAGTACAAAAACTCTGGTCTACTTCAGTCGTTAGAGAAGAAAAGTTTATGGTCTTTGGGCAGTAAGGACCACTTAAGATGAGGACATCTTCTGTGGCAGTCACTAGAAGATCAGTGTGTACATCTGTGGATGTGGTTAGAGGTTGTTACAAAATTTAGATATTGATGCCCTTTTTTTTTAAAGTAAATTCCATCTGTAGATGCAAACTAGTTGCTGATAAACTACTACTCTGAACAAGCCATTGTGAGAGAGACTTCAAATGAATCTAAGCGTAGCCAACCTGAGGCTCATAGGGAATCGGATTTTGATACTTGGAATAGTTCTTGTGAGGTCTCAGATAGATGCCAGATCTTCTGATCTCTAGTTTCAGCTTTGGCTACAAAATTATGTTTCCCCTCAACTAGCCTGTCAGATCTGTGATTGTATTTGGAAAAACTTTAAAATGGAAAGAGTGACACAGATACCTCTGCTAACAACTTTTTGAAAATGTTTGTTTCCCAAACTCGTCTAAGAGTTTCGGGGATTCACGGTTTGTCAATTTGCTATTTTGCTGCAGGTGGAAGTTGCAACTCCACGAACTGACAAAACTTCCTGCTTTTGTACGTGTGGTATCAGCAGGAAATCTTCTAAGCCATGTTGGTCATACCATCCTGGGCATGAACACAGTGCAGCTCTACATGAAGGTTCCAGGCAGCAGGACACCAGGTGAGTATAATCTGCATGCAAGAATCAAGTTCTTTTGTGGGGTGTTGGATTTAACTGCACTGCAGATTTCCTATATCTTACAACATGTCTAAACGTGATAAATTTACATATTCAGTATTTTTATATTTCTTACTTCACTGAACTCTGCGAGTACAAAGCGCTTATAGTGGAAATTTCTGAATTTCTGCCATGCTAGGGAATTGCCCTGCTGACCTCTTGCATGCAATACTGGATTCTTTAAGGAGATGAAGAAGGTTTGGTTTATATACGTGGACAGTATTTGTATTTTACATACCTTGGAACTTTTTAGAGGCTTCCCAAGTGAGTCTGGTGCAATCCTAGAAATCAGTAACTTCCACTTTTTTAGATTTTTACTGTCTGAGAATAGGACTCAGCCCTCCATGATGATTCGTGCTGTGCTGGGGCCCTGGACTGGGACTTGAGGAATCTGGACTAAATTTCAGGGTCTGGTTTTTTTTGAAGTACAACTTCAGAAAATTGCATTAGGGATTATGGTTCAGTTTTCTAGCTGTCAAAAGAAGATAAAATACTGGGCATTTCTACATGGATTTCGAAATCTCTTTAGGAAAGATTTTTGTACTCCTTGTCTGTTCAGTGCCTGAAGTCATGAAGTTTTGCACCTGACCAGGACTGTCAGGAGGTATCATGAAACACAAAATCTGAGCTTTTGAAGTATTTATTTTTACAGGAAGGGAACTGATGAAATATTGTTCAGATCCCCAAGATTGGTAGTTCCAACTTTTTGTTTTTCGCAAACTAACAGAAGCAGAATTCTCATGTCACTGCTAGCTTAACTGTGTGAAGCACCTAAATAATGTATGGAAGTGTCACGTAAAATATATAAAAATACTTATACTGTGGTGTAAGTTTATTTAGTAATTGTGTTTTTGCATTTCATGGCATTGTTTTGATAGAAAGGCCTTACATAAAGTGTGTTTACTTTTCTCTTAAATTTCAGGTCATCAAGAAAATAACAACTTTTGCTCAGTAAATATAAATATTGGTCCGGGTGACTGTGAATGGTTTGTTGTCCCTGAAAGCTATTGGGGTGTCATGAATGACTTCTGTGAAAAGTAAGCTGGATGTACTGTTTTTGTATTTTATCAAATTTTTTGTGCCTTTCTCAGACCTGAGGGGGGAAATTACTGAGAGTATTCTAAGAGGGCATTATTTTATGGGTTTTCCATGTAGTCAGAAAAGTCTTTTAAAGTTGGTCAAAATGCAAAATCTAGAGTTCATAGAAAATACCTCCTTTGTACAATGTACAGAAACTTGGTTTGTCTGTAACGAAAACAAAAAGGCAGAATTCCCTTGGCAGAAGCAAATACAGAGTCATGGGTACTTTTGGCATGTTTTCTTGTTGCATTTAGAGTGAAAGCTTAATTTGCTCAGACCCCAGGAGGTATCATGGCAGGCTTTGCTTAGACTTCCATATTTGTAACTCCCTGGAAAAGCTGGAGTGTCCTGAGCACTGGGGAGCTACTCAGCCAGCTCTAAGATTAGGATTTCTATGCTGTGCCTTGTGTAGCGTGGTTGCCTTAAAAACAGAACAATACTTGTTTGTACATGCATACACACAAAAAAGAGGGAGCATCAGTTGTGTCCCCTAATCATGCCAATATTCAGGCAGGAGCCTCTGAGGTTGATTGTATGGAAGAAGGTTTTTCTTACCTCGTTGAAGCTGGATTAAGCTCTTGACTTCAGAACTTCTCCAGAGCTCTACGAATTCATCTCAGTGTCTCTGTATTTTCTGTCTATCTACTGACAGCTGTTCTTATTTCATCCACCCTTACAAAGATAAGCCATCTTAAAAATGTAATTTCCACTGATGGAATTGCCATGTCTCTGGCACAACAGTCCTTTTTACTCTCATGTCACTGTCCTTCTGAGGCTGACAGAGAAACTGAAAGCTTGGTAACCTCACAGAATATCTACAGTCCCTCTGCAGAGGCACTAAATTGTCTTTGAAAGCTGTGCATTGGAAATAATCTCTCTTGGTGCAGTATAAAAGCAGTATAATATTGGGATAAGGATGGGAGAGGAGGGTGGATTTTGCTAAACCACAGGGGAAGAGTTCATAGTTAGGAAATCCATATGGAGGTGTTTTTCTGTGCTGCTCAGGAGGGTCAGCATTTCTTGGCTGAGTGCATAAGACCCATGGATCACAGTTAAAATGTTGCCAGGAGGTTGCTTGTTGTGTGGGCAAGCTTTACATGCATGCACTGAGAGTGTGAGTACACGTTCAGAACAGAAAACATCCTTGGGAGCTGGTGTGGTCTGTACAGAAGATCAGTCAGTGACTGAAAAAAAGCAGTGTTGGGCACCAGTGCCACGCTAGATCTGACCAAGGGTTTGTCTGCCTCAGCATCAATAAAATACTGGGAAACTTAAAGGAAAATAGAACTTAACTGGAAGCTATAAACTGACTTAATGTGGGCAGGTGGATGGGTAGGTGTTCTAATGTATTGATGGACATGAAATGTGGAATTATGATCAGGAATTTTATACATTACACTTTCCTTTTGACTGCTCTTTGTGGGTCACTCATTAGCTGAAGAAAACATTTATGGTGATGGTCGTTTTTTACACGTAATTGCATTGAAGTATCTGCCACTAATATGTCCATTGGTAAATGCTGAAGACTTCATCTTTCCTCTTGTTTCAGGAACAATATGAATTTCCTAATGGGATCTTGGTGGCCAAACTTGGAAGATTTGTACGAAGCCAACGTCCCAGTTTATAGATTTATTCAAAGACCAGGGGATTTGGTGTGGATAAATGCTGGCACTGTTCACTGGGTTCAGGCTATTGGTTGGTGCAACAACATCGCGTGGAACGTTGGCCCTCTCACAGGTATGTGTGAGCAGTGCCTGTGCTCAGCTATGTGTGGGTAATACTGTACTGCACATGGCACAGAACCTGCCAGTTCTTACTAATTTGCCATGCTTTACTAGATGAAAAAAACCCAGTGCGCTGTATTTTTAAAATGTGACGTGCTGAAGCTTTAAATAATGTCATTGTGAGAGGAAGAGAAAGCAGCAAAAACGCAGTCTCGGCACTTGTGCTTTGAATGGGCTTGTAAAAGTAAAATGTGCGTATTAATTCATGTACTGTCTTCTTAGGCCATTTCTTAACTTTTTCTCCCAAAATTTGTACTACCCAGCAAACTGCACTATGGCTTTCATAAGAATTTAAGGTGTAGTCCTCTAATAATTGTGGGGCAGTGGGTACCTAACAGCTCTTTGGTGAGAGCATCAGGAAATGCAAACAGTTGCAAAATTTAGTTCATAAAGGAATATTCGGTTTCTCAGACTTACTGCTCTAGAAGCCTTTAGTTTTGAACCATGGTCTTGGAGGATTTTTATCTGTGAGTGTGGAAGGAAATTCCACAGCTAAAACAAGAGTCTGTCATGCATTTGAAGAGAATGTACTTCCAAAAAAGCTTTTGCTTGCCTAAGTAGTTTAAAGTGTGTCTTTATATGGTGCAATAGAGTGTATCTCTAGGATTGTGTGATTGACTGATAGACCTCTCATGTTCAGTCACAGTAAATTTTATAAAACATTTTTGAAAGAAGGGTGAAGTGAGTAGGCTGCTTAATGAAAAAGTCTGACTCACTTCTCTCAAGAAGAGATTATATACCATAGCAGTGTAAAATCATGATAAATTGTGAATAGAGTGAGATGCAGACATCTCAAATCTGGATTTTTTTAATCTGGAATATTTGAGAATTTAGTAATTAACCATTTTTGAAATACTGTTCCCTGTTCAACAAAGAAATTGAACACTTGTCAATAGCTTGTCTTCACAGGTATTTGTTGCTGCTGTGGTATTGTGTGTTCTTTCAGCAGCATAACTACATTTCTTAAAAGACATTATAAAGAATGGAAATGTAGTTGGAATTAATAGCTCGTTGTGAATGAAGTTTAGCTGTAAAAGATATAAATTATTATTATAACAGAGTGATCTTGGTTGATAATTGTTCCTTAACCTGACTAATTGCTTCTGTAACTGTGTGTTTGTGCAGCTTGTCAGTACAAGTTGGCGGTGGAACGGTACGAGTGGAATAAGCTGCAGAGCGTGAAGTCCATAGTACCCATGGTTCACCTTTCATGGAATATGGCTCGGAATATCAAGGTCTCAGATCCAAAGCTTTTTGAAATGATAAAGTAAGTTTTGTTTATTTGAAGATTTACTGTGCCCTTTTTCTCTCCACACATAAACCAGTAGTTGATTTATAAATAATTCTTTGCAAGACTTTTGGGTTCCTGGGAACCAAACCAAAATTACTTTAGATTCTGGTTTTTGCACACAACATTTATAGGTATCCTTAATTTTATTATGTTTTATGTGATGTTATTGTAGCATAGCTTTAGAATCGTCTGAGTAACTTTTGAGTTAAATGTGCCATAGACTTAATTCAGCAATTTACAGAAAGAGTTGACTTTGATCACAGCAGCTGCTCAGAGTACATATCATCAGAAATAAGAAAATTAGGTCATCAACCCAAATATTAGAATCAGAATATTTAGTCATTTTTTACAGCAAAGTTAAACTTAATTCTACATTTCTAGAACCTGTAGTTAGTGTTCTCATGCTGTCATTTGGAAATCCAGTATAAATCTTTTAAATAAAGGCAAGTAGGAATTTGAGAGCCTCCTTCCCTTTGCTCTTCTGAACAATGAATTGATTGACGTGTAAAATGATAATTGAGTTTAGTGACGTTTCTCATACATATATTCCAAAATGCAGGAATATTCCAGGCTTCAAGCATCTGTAGTGATTTTCTTTAAAGGGTGCAACTTCAAGCAAATGTAAATCATATTGCAGCACCATACTGAGGCTGAGGAATGAATGAACATTTCAGCATATAGCATAGGTTTGTCTTAAAGAAAGTGAGGGAACGAATTCCAAAGCATATTACTCATCATGAGAATCCTCTGGTAGCAGCACTCTCTGCTTTGCCTGACTCTACCAAAGCACTTCTGAGCCCTTCTTAGTCTTACCGAAATACTGGATCAACAAGCATTGAATCCTTTTATTATTTGCCTTGAAATGGGCTTTTAAAAAATGAGTGAGTTAACTTGTGAAGAAAAGGGTGAAGAAAAAGAGTGTCTTTTTTTCCCCCAGTAGGATTTATTGGTGACATCTGAGTGCGACACCTTTTTCCAGTAGGAATTTAATTTAGGCTTGAACATCTGTTGCAGAAGGGTGGCATTGGGGAAATGTTAGATTTGTAAGAACTGAGAATGTTGGAAGTTGACAACAGGGAGGTTTGTAGTCACTCTAAAGCTTGATTATAGGGTAGCATTTGTGTGTGAATACTTTCCTAAAATCTAGGAACGGATACTTAGGGTAAAGAAAGTATTTGCTGAAGGCCTGGCAGTCCTGCCCCTTCAATTAAACAATAGGGGCTCATATTCCTAATGCCAGCTGTCATAAAAAGGAGAAGAGAAACCAAATAGTTAGAAATGAGAAACGGGGAAATGCAGGAGAGTGTGGGAGGAAGCCAAAAAGTCCATTTAAAAATACCAAATCCACAAGCTTCACTTTCATCTTTATTGATATAAAATACATATAAAGCCCAGCAGACATCTATTGTAAAGCTCAAAGGAGTTCTGGAATGTTCTTGACAAAATATGATTTTGATATTTTGCCCATTTGCATTTTGCATTTGCCGTGGTTTGGTTTGAAAGGAGAAAAACGTGACTGAGCACAGCATCCTTCTCCAAGAGAATCACTTAAAATGTTATGAAGAAACACAGAGGACAAAGTGGTAGTTGTCTACCACAGAGGACAAGTGCTGTTGTCTTGCTGGCTGACAGCAGCTCAGCTTTTTCTGGCAAGAGACTCAAATTTTAGGTGTACATTACAAATAAACAGAGGTGCTGAGGAGCAGGTAGAAACTTTGTGCGTGCATGCGTTGGCTTTTCCCAGTCTACTGAAACCATTTCCAGTTTGCTTGGATTAAGCCACCCCCATCCAGGTTAGTTGTCAGCCAGATCTCAAGTTCCTGCTGTGAGTGCAGAGGGGAAAAAGAGGGGATGATCAGCTCTGGTTTGTAATGTCCAGCAGCAGCAGCCTGAGATAACTTTTTGTCGTGGTCACTCCTGTAGTTATGGAATAGCAGTTCCTAGAAATCCGTATCGCCACAGCCTGGTGTCTGACCTTGGCTTTGTAAACATACTGGGCATGCAGAAACCTTCATGAATGTCCTTAAGATAGGAAAGCAGCTGCATGATTTTCTTGTGGACTCCTTGTCTGCAGGAAAAACAGTCTGGCCAGTAGCTGTTGTCCACTGCACCTGGATTTTCTGTGTACAAAATAGAGACATCTGTGTGCTACATATATGTGAGTGTATGCATGTCTATAAAAATGCTGGAAAAAAAAGTCATTTTTGATAGAGCTGGTTGAATTTCATCTTGGATAGCTGGCTTCATTTGTTATCAGGAAATAAAACTAAGTGACAGAGCTGTCATCTTTTTGCCAAGCACAGGTCTATCTAAAATTGCATGTGAAAGATACATAAAGTGGTAGGTGGTTTGGACTTCTGTCTCTGGGGCTTCTTAGGTGTCAGCATAGTACAAAAGATTAGCTCTTGGAAAACGATAAAAAATAGCTTCCAATTCAATTTGAAAGATAAATACAAATATGCCGTAGTGGGTTGTGTGAGAGTAACCACTGCAGAGGCAATAAACTAAAATTTGAGCATAGATACAAATATTGGAAACCAGATTAGTGATGAAAAGAAATGGAGTAGCAGAAGGGAAAAAAGCAATAGAAGGGAACTTTGCTTTTGGAAGAAATCTGATGCCTCGTTATATTTTTAGTTAATGTGCAGTTCAGCGCTGTCTTGCTAGATAAAAGTCAAAGAGCAAAACCTGAAACTTTCTCATGAGGTGTTTTTTAAAGATTTGATTTTAACAGTAGAAGCATGAGCAGGAACACAGCAGAAAAAATGATTTAAAACTTGGCTGAGGGAGGACAACCCTCAAGAAAAGAAAAATTAACTGCAAATCTCTTAGATGGAAGCCAGAAGGACTTTAACAAATGCGTCTGAAGAAGAGAAGAATTTTAGAGGTAGAGCGAACAATGTAATAAAGGCTTAAAAAATTAATTCCAAAGTAACCGAAATACTAAGTTCTATTATGGAAATAGTTTCAGAAATCTAAAAGAACATGACATGGGAGAAATTACTTTGCACAAAATCATGAAGCTAGGTAAAATACTTTTCAGGATCGGGGAAGATGTATTACTGGAAGGTACAAAGAGGTCGGTTCTGCATTGCCATTGGGATGGTCTCCACACTTTTCAAAAGTTTTACTGAATATCTAAATATTCAAATGGGTTTATGGCTGCCCTTCTAGAATAAATCAGGATTATGTCCATTTTTAAATCCTCTTCTGTTAAATATTTGAATTTGACTGGACGTGATTTACTCATATCTCTATGCCATACTTGCAGAGAATTTGAGAGGAGGATGGTCTTAGATATTCTTCCAACTGAATTCTCAGTGTCCAAGAATAAAAACAGGCCTGCAATACTAAAAGCTGACCCCGCTGAACGTGCACGCTGTGACTTTGCTAGGCACCTCTTTGGCTCCCTTAAGGCTTCCCAAACTCCAGGAATTCTTAGTGCATTTTCACAGTAATAGTTTTGTATCCTTCCTCCCATCCTTAAACACGTGAAGTAGTTAACATTTACATTTTCAAGTGCCATTACAAGGACCTGAATTTTATCCAAGGAGGGGGAGTTCACCTTCAAGCTATTGTTTTCTGCTTTGTTTGCAAATTTGGCAGACATTGCAGCAGTGTTATAAGTGGGTTACAGTCTGGGCAGTTCTTTTTTCACAACTGTAACAAAAGAAAACCCTTTGAAAATAACACTTTGAAAAGTCTTTGGAAGTCAGGAGTGGAGGACAATGGTGGCAGGTGTGCAGGTGTGCTTCCAGTTGCTCTTTGGGATGCCCAAAGACTTTTCCGGGTGACAGCAGAAGAGAAGAATGGTAGCTTTTAAATTTATTTGAAATCAGGCTGTATTGCATAAATGAATGCTTTTCCAAAGTTACTGAGCTTGTCAGGAGCACAATAACCCGACACTCGAGTGAATTAATGCTTAATCTATCACCTGTGGTTGGCCTTAACATCGTAACTCACATTCACATCAAACTTGAGAAGTGTCGAAGGAGTTACAGCTTAATGAGCTGTATAATTTTCTTGAAACTTGGTATATGAAAATAAGATGTTTAACAGAGAAACACACTTCAGTTTTGTGTTATCCTTACAGTGAGGGTGTTAGTGAAGCCATAGTGAAACCATTGTTTTTAGTGAAGGTGAACAGTATGAGTGTAAAACGAGGAGAGTATTTCAAAACCCTGAGATTCTATTAACTACTTGGAAACACATGAAAGAATTGTGGTGGGTTTTTAAAATAGAGAATATATGTATTACATGTTTCAGGCTTTAAAATGGGAGAAGGATCAAGTTGAAAACATCTGATAGAACTCTTGGGCACTTTGTTTTCTGTCCAATGTTTGTTTTTACCCTTAATTTTTTTCAATTTTCCTTCTGCATGTAATGAGCATATAACGTAACCACCCTGTGGAGGAGAAAATTAAAGGCTGCAAAGGCTGCAGCTCAAATAAATAGGATAGCTGAGAGCTAAAATTATTGTAAATAACATTGTAATTTAGAAATCTGGTGACCTATTTTGCCAGCTTTTTTTGAAGAACATATGTAGCTTATAAAATGCTAGAAAACAAGTTACATTTTGTTGTAAAGAAGAGAACTGTATAAAATTGTGACAATAATTTTTTTTTTTTTTTTTGCTTTACAGGGGGTATGACAGGGAGTTATGGATTTTAATTTGACATTTGAACAGTTCTTTTCTTCATTCATAAAATGAGTTTCAGAACTATTTTTTGTGTTGATTTTTTTTCCTAATACCAACTTGTCTGTTCTTTTTGCTTTTGCATGGGAGAGGATACATGTTCCTAGATTCTGTTTCCACTGTGTGTAAAGTGATTCCTGACAGAACTTGGAGTTTCAGAAAACTTGGGATAATAAAGTTTAGTACTGCTGAGGAAGTAACAGGGGTTTTAGGATGTTAAAAGTCCTTTGGACCAGGCTATAGTCACACAAAATGTAAACAGCTATGTTGAACTTGGCAGCTCAAGCTAACTTTTTGCTGACAAATTTATGGTTCAAAATAAAACACGTGGATTGCTTTTGAAAACACATTGTTCATTGTGCTTAAAAGAGCATTCATGTGTTTCAGTCAAAAATGAGAGATACAGCCTGTTTGCAGGGCAAGGGGCAGTCCTGGAAGAGGTCCATAAGCACAAGGTCTGACTTCTCCCTAAGCCATGAGTCCAGTGATTCATTCTAGGCAGCTGTTTTTGAAATCTCAGAGGAAGAGCAAGCTCCAAGTACAGGGTCTTGGAAGAAATTGAAGCCTACGTGAGTCTTGCTATACAGTTGAATGTTGAACTGAACACATAACTGCTTTTGGTTGCAGGTACTGCCTGTTAAGAACTCTCAAACAGTGTCAGACACTGAGGGAAGCTCTGATTGCTGCAGGGAAGGAGATTGTCTGGCATGGACGAGCAAAGGACGAGCCAGCTCATTACTGTAGCATTTGTGAGGTCAGTAAAAATGTGTTGGGCTCACCTACTCCTGTAATATTTATTTAAATTTTGCCCTGTCCTTTGTTGTTGATGATATTTAAATTTTTGGTTTTAAGCTGCAGCATCTGCTCCATGCTGTAAGCACATCTGTGTGATGCAGTTCTGCCTTCCAGGAGCTCATCCACATGTTTTTCTAGACACAGGCTGTATTTTGCTGAAGGGTCTCACACAGTACTTCCACAACGTTGTTTTTCACTAGGTCGATTTTCAATTCTCAGTTATTATAAAATGTTGTTTTCCCTACCTGCATAAAATTTGATCTGCTGAGCTTCATTTTAAAGGTGCATCTGTCTTCATTTGAGAAGTCAACAACACACCCATAAGAGAGAAAATTTAAGTCCTTTATTTCTGCAGGACGTATCTTTTTGCTGAAATTTTTTATTATACTTCCTATTAATAGTTACTTTAAAGTATTGGTTAATAGTTTTCATGAAGCTTAAAAGAAAATAACATTTTCCTACCACCTGAAAATCAGTTTCTAGTTATCCTCTGACTGAGCCTCTTGGGCAGGGTGAGCATGTGGTTCAGTAGTAAGGAAATAAATAACAATCTTCTTTAGCAGACAGTAAAAAGGAAGAATAGGTATAATTGTTCTAAATCCCCACCTTACTGGGTAACCTCTATTCAGCAAATGAATCCTGCTTTGTCAATATTGATGCAGAGCTTTCCCATGGTGCTGTTCATGCAGACATCCTCAGTGTAATATTACTGGTTTTACACTGTTTCTCTTCTCTGCCCAAGCCTTAGGAGAATAGATTTTCCCTGAACAAATCTAATTTTTCTCTTTGCATGCACAGGGTAAGGTTGTAAATCTTTGAAGAAAACGCGGTTTTCATGGTTTTAACTTTTTAAAAAACGAAATTGTAACGCTTGGCTTTCTGTTTCCTGTCTAATAGGTGGAAGTCTTTGATCTGCTTTTTGTCACTAGTGAGAGCAATTCTCGAAAGACCTATGTTGTACATTGCCAAGACTGTGCACGAAAGATAAGCACGAACCTGGAAAACTTTGTGGTGCTAGAACAGTACAAAATGGAGGACTTGATGCAAGTCTATGATCAATTTACATTAGTAAGTCAAATTAATAAGTGGGTGCATAAATACATTATTTGTAAAGCAGTTGTAGACTGTCTTGGTGCTCCGTTGTACGAGTACCGTGGACTTTCTGATTCAAATGGAGGTTTGGGTTGTGTGTGATATTTGCAGAACAAAACCTGAAGAGTCAGAATTGTGTGAAATACTACAGTAACTTACTGCAGAACATAACCACTGAGTTTTCAGGAAAAGTATGATGTTACAATTCATAAAGTTGTGGCTTTAAAAATCCAATAGAGATCACCTGAAGACCATAACTGGATCAGATGGAGATGGGAAGAATCAGGACAGTGAAGCTTGGAGAAACTAGCACCAGGTTCAAGAGCATCTCTAATACATTGGTTGTGGTATGAAGTCAGTATAGCAGCAGAGCATCCTATGCACTCAGACCCTTCCTTCCCCTTCCCCACCCATCCCCTCCCAAATCAGCACTGTCCTTCTGCTTAGCAAGTGGATGCTCTCAAACAGTTCTGTCTCTTGGCTTGGGGCCTCCTTTGCATTTCAATTTAAAGCAAAAAGCCTCTTTGCCATTATAGCTCTGTGCTATATATGGCAGCCTCCTGCTTTGAACGGTGTCAGCACAACTGTCCTAACATTTCACCCAGGTTTCATTGTTCCAGGCAAAGATGGCTTTTTTTGTAACCACGATGAAAGCGATGCTGGATGTATTTATAAGCCTTGGCTTTCTGTCGAAGGAGACAAACATTGGACTAAGTGTTATGGGAATTTCATGTTGAATTTAATACGACAGCCCAGTAAGGGCTGTGCCTTTTGATTCATTTACAGGTGCTGCAGAAAATGTGTGTTTAGTTATTTCATGTGTTGGTAGCATGCCATGTTGTGACCTTCTGAGTTAAGGCCTCAAGGTTCAGCAGTAGAGGCTGGCAAGAGTGTGGGACCATGTCCTCTGAATTTAATTCTCTTCATTAGTCCCACAGAGCTTGGGTTGGTTGAACTTCAGTTCACACTTCTAGGAGGTCACTTTCATTGTAGTCTGTGAAAAGTTGCAATTTCAAAGTGATGATCTGTTACAGAAAAACATATAAATAAACAACCTGTTCTCAGATACTTCATCCAGTTGAGTGGAAATGGGGAGGAATGTTTCTGTATGGAGATGAGAGGGAGGGAGGGGTATTTTGTTGTCTGTGCTTATACATTATATAGGTAACAGCGATGATATTGTCCCTAGAACAAGGGTTCTCAACCTGTGAGTAGCTCCTTCCCCCACCAGAACCTGAGGCTGGGGCCCTGAAGGACATGGATAATTGTTCTTGTATGAAATTGGTGTGCCATTCATTTCTTTTAAAGGGGATACAGATTCAATTGGGAAGAGTCACCTAGAAGTGACATCTCTGAGATGTAGGAGGAGAGTTAAGGTTTGTTGTAAATCACAGGATGAAGAGAATTTCGACTGGCAAAGGTGCAATAAGCCAAAGACAGACTGGGGTGAAGTGCCAGGAGCAAACACAGGGATCAACCAGCATTAGAGTTCCATAGCTGGGTACTCTGGTATGATCTAAAGTGTCTTTAAAGACTGTGAGCAGCTTCTTGAAGGGATTCCACTAATTAGCAGGAAAAGAGGAGGAAATGCCATCAAAGACTCAGTACTTGGATGGAATGCCACAAAGTGCAGTACTGGGAAGCAGTTAGGTGTCTTCTAGACCTCGTCTCCTGACAGCAGCCAGGAACAAGACACCTCACTTCACTCTTGAGGCACTTTGTCTCCATGTCAGACAATCTGAGACCCTTTCCACAGGTACCTTAACCTCAGGGGGTTATGTTACTGTTCAGGTAGAGGGGAGGAAGGAAAATGAAGCCCACAAGGGCTTTGGAGAGCCACAAATGGACCATCTCCCTACTGGTAAACAGGTTGAGAATCCCTGTTTTGGAGGATATAAAGATGCATCTGTACTGAGCCACAGGGAGCTCTTCGCTTCCACAGTGGGACTTGTAGTGGCTGCTCACATCACATTAACACAGACATCCCCACAGCATACTCCAGTACAGGCAAAATCTTAATGCAGTGTTCATAAAATACACGTTGTATTTGAGTAAGGTGGAAAAAAACGCCAGTATTCACTCAGAAGAGTGCTGAAGTGTAAAAACAATAGTGTGTGTGACTTTAAACTCTCATGGTTACAGTTTGTGCAGGTCTTGGTTAAACACAGAGTGTTACACCCTTGTAGAAAAGGTAATTTAATGTTTTCTCTTTCAGGCTCCTCCATTGCCATCCTCCTCATCTTGACATTTTTTCATGGACATTAAATGAAAACTTTTCTGATATTCAGGAAGTGACCCAGTTCTGCACCACTGATTTTTGTAGCTATCCCGTAAGGCTGCTGGCTGAAAGCTGTGTCTATGCAACCTTCCAAGTGCGGAGTGTCAACCAACTGGACAGGAGAGAGCACTGCCTCCTACTCCAGAACTCAAAACAAATAAAGCTCATCCAGCTGTACTTCAAAAAAATAATTCCATGTTTTGTATATATCTGACAAAACTGGCAACATTATACAGACTACTGACTTGAAGACCACCTCTTTTGTATTTCTCTGTTTCTGGGCTGATGAGTTGGTTTCATCCATTTTTCCCCCTTCAGAATTTCCCTTGGAAAAAGTACTAGCTTAGCTGGTCATTTCTTTGTAAGGTAGTTAGAAATTTTAAGTCTTTCTTTGGACAACTTTTTTTTTTTTTTTTTTTTTTTAATGTGAAGAGTTAGGTGATATAAATTTTTTACTGCTTTTATGTTCTTCTGTCTTGTTTTGAAACCATGACGGTTACACTTTTGGTTCCTAAATAAAATTTAAAACAATTAACAGCCAAGTCACAAAGATAAATGGGTTGCACATAGACTAAGGAATAAACTTCAGATTTGTGATTTTTGTTTCTAATCTTGATGTAAATTTACACTATTTATAAATACATATTTATTGCTTGAAAATATTTGTGAATGGAATGCTGTTATTTTTTCCAGATTACCTGCCATTGAAATTTTAAGGAGTTCTGTAATTTCAAACACTACTCCTATTACATTTTCTATATGTAAATAAAACTGCTTAGCATTGTACAGAAACTTTTATTAAAATTGTTTAATGTTTAAAGTTTTTCTATTGTTTGAGTTTTAAAAAGATTTTATGTACAGTGCCCAGTTTTTGTTCTTTTTTGGATCTGATTATATATATTTTATATATACTCTTGTGCTTGTGTATATATATAATATATATAGAAACTCGAATATAAATATGTGTATAAAGATTTAGAGACTAAATTTTTCTCGTTTTAAGTTTTACATCTATGGTAGATTTGAGGTGTCTACTGTAAAGTATTGCTTACAAAAGTATGATTATTTTTAAAGAAATATATGGTATGTATCCTCAAGACATAGAATGACCTTCAAACTGGTTTATTGTTAAATTGCACTTTTTGCAATAACAGACCAATAAATAGTTGCTGCCAAAATGTAGTAGTAGAAAATAAGTAACAGCTAAATTTTAAAGCTCTTCAAGAAAATACCAACTTTGACAGGAAGTTTGGCACTAGTTTTAGAGGAGGAATGAAGAAGATTGAGTTTTGGTGGGGATGTTCTCTAGATTTCAACCAAATTGCAACTTATATATTACAATATGTTCTATTAACGATTTTAAAAGTTAAGACTGAATCATCTTGGCGTCATTGTTGACCCCAAAACCAGAACGTTGTTTTGTGGTATTCTATTGTATTTTCACATATTTTGTAATACGAATTCACTGGTAAATTTTTGAAGCACTAGGTTTATTTAGGACAAGTTTATAATATATCATTGTAACAGTTTGCAGTTTTAATGATGGTATTTATTTTAAGTTGCTCCTTTCTCATTAGCTTCTTGAAAATGCATTAAATCTAAATTTCAAAATTGATAGCTTTCTTATCGATCAGAGTTGACTGATGCAGAAGGTTCTGCATCGAACAGTTTCTCATAATTTCTCATTAGTGGGGTATGTTAGTGATTGCATTGTTAAATTTTTTGTAATCAATGTGAAGTGTTACAGGCACAGAGCATGTGGATAGTTCCTTTCGAACAAAAAGAATCGCCTCTTGTGTTGTAGCTTCAAACAAAGGGTGTTTTAATGAAGAATCAGCACAGTTTATCTAATGCTGTTACAACAGTTTAACCACAGTTACAGCTGACTTTTTTGCTAGTTCTTACAGCAGTTGGACAAAAGGCTGTAGAGATTAAAGAAAAGCGTAAAGAAATGCTCTTGCCAGCAAAATTATCAACTAGCAGTTAGGAAGCCAGTATTTGCAGTTCTGTAAAGATGTAAGTCTCAGCTCTTGATAACAAACTCTACAAATCATAATTTTTTTTTTTACTTGTGTATTTTATGCAGTCATAAATATTGTAATCTTGACAAACCATGCTGCAACTGAAAAGCTACTCCTTTAAAGTAGTCTTAAACCCAAATAAAAGCAAGATACACTTACCTCAACTAATGGTAAACAAAAGGTCCTCATTTCTCAGTGCTGTAAAAGAACATTGCTAATTAGGGAAAGAGCTACTGTGTGCTAATCAGAAGGGCTTTGTACCTTTCCTCCCCTTTGGAAAAGAGGATGTGGCATAACCAAGGAAGAATATTCATGTTTTGCCAATGAGCAAGTAGACCAGATCAGCAGAACATCAGGCAACATTGCTCGTGCTGTGGGAAGGTGTTGTCATGAATTTGAATTGCTGCAGGGCGTTAATATTTTGCAGTTTCCATACTTCTTAATCACACTCTGCTCCCAAGCAGTGGACAGCTTGGATCTATGACCTGCTATGATTTAGAATGCTTTTGTTTCATTTTATTAAAAAAGCACAAGTTAATATTTTATCAGTTGTGCTCCTTAAGAAGCACTTCTGCTGCTTCAGTTAGGAAGCAGATGATGCCAAGTGAAGCATTTGTAATCTCTGGGTTTTCCAAGCATTAGGAGTTGGGCAGGGCAGGGGGAGGCCGGAGTCTGGAGCTGAATGGAGGGAACTGGCTCACTTTCCCAGGAATCTTGGTCTTGGGGCCTTTAGGCTCCATAGCTGAGTCCTACTGCAGGTGGTTTCTGATCTGCTTGTGGCTACAAATTGTAGTAGCAGGCAGATTGAAGATCAAAATGTGGAAGGATGACAATGGCCAAAGATGTGGCATTTGTTGCAAGGATTTTCAAAAAGTTACAGGCTGATAGAAAAATACTGTTAGGGGATGGATAAAACCAGAGATAAAAATGGGTATTAAAAAAAATAGTAAAAATTTGAATTACAGACAAGAAGGATTTAGAAATAGCAACATTTGCTACTGAGCTGTGGATCTGAGAACTGTCCTGGAGGAGCCTTGCAAAAAGGGATCCCTTAAATGGGGAGAATAAATAGTTGTATGTTTCTGAGCGTAATTAAGTCCTTCCACAACAACAGATCATTTGATTTTAAAGCTTTCCTCTGGATACATAACTTGGGAGCAGTTTATCCTTGCTTTTTTGGAGAAATCCTACCAGTGGTTACAATTCAGAAATAGTGATGTTGGTATATATATACGAAGTATTTAGATGAAAGTCACTAGAAAGTGAGAAGTATCTACTGACAGGAAATCCCAAAGCTTCCTGAATTTATGTGGCAGATAGCTTGTTGATCCTAAATCCGAAGTACCCTGAATCTGTGCCTTTCTAGGTGGAAGAAGGACTTTCCAAGTAGCATTAAAAGGCTGATGCTTTGCTTAAACGAGCACAGCTTGTCAAAGGTGGGCAAGGCTTGGGGACTCCACAGCTGGTGATTTCCTGGCCACAAACAGATTCATTTGTTAGGAGAAGGAAGATGCAAGCGTTCAGCCAAGACCATAGGGAAGAGGGTACTCTTCCTTGGTTGCTGCCCTGATCGAGGGAAAGGGTTCAAATGTTACTCAGTGCAGGGGTTAGGAGGGAGGAGGGTGTTTAAGCCTGAGCTTCCCTAGGGCAGAGCCATTTTGTCTGGGGCCAGAGCAGAGCACCATGATGGGGCCAGCAGATGAGTGTGGTAGGAAAGCTTCATGTAAGAACTTGTCCATAAGAAGGACATGGAAGTGTTGGAGTAGGTTCAGAGAAGGGCCAGGAGTTGCCAAGGAGGACTGAAGCACCTCCCCTATGGAGACAGGCTGGGAAAGTTGTGGCTGTTCAGCTGGAGAAGAGAAGGTCGTGTGGAGAGCTCAGAGCACCTTCCAGTGTCTGCAGGGGCTGCAGAGAAGCTGGAGAGGAACTGTTTTGCCACGAGCTGTAGTGACAGGACAAGGGAGAATGGGTACAGATTAAAAGAAGGGAAATAACGACTTAGATATTAGGAAGAAATTCTTCTCTGTGAGGGTGGTGAGGCCCTGGCACAGGTTGCCCAGAGAAGCTGTGAATGCCCCATCCCTTGAAGTGTTCAAGGGCAGGGTGGATAAAGGCCTTGAGGAACCTGGTCTGATGGGAGGTGTCCCTTCCCACGGCTGGGTGTTGGGACTAGATGAGCACTGAAGTCTGTTTTAACCTCTTAAATACGATTCTGTGATCTTCCATGGCTGCTTTAGCCCGTGTGGGAACAGGCAGAGGAATCACTCCCGCTAAGAGTGCATGGAGGAGAGGCTGATGAATGTGAGGATTTACCTCGGGGACAGGTCAAAGCCAACCAGTGCTGCCTGTTTCCATTGTGCTGGTGCTGAGAGTGGAGAAAGGAGGGGTGCAGGCGATGCCCAGACAAGTTCAAGCAGAAAATGAAGCTGAAGCTCAATCCCAGGCGAGCTCAGTGCGGGGATGCTGCCTGAGGGGCCCCATGGAGGAGGGCACGGGGTGCCAGGGACAAGGCTGCCAGCAAGGCAACAGCACGGGCATGGGAAGGGCACAGGACAGCCCCATTGCAGGAAAACAACGGCATTCCTCCAAAAAGAGGGGAGAGCAGCACATCTGGGGGAGGTGGGACATGATATTCCCTTGTTGGTGCTAGGAACTCGATGCAAAGCTGAAAACGGAGGAGAGGGAGGGCATGTGCTGGGCTGAGCCCCTGTGGTGACAGGGTACGTGAGGAGGGGGTGCAGCACAGCTGTGTGTCTGGGCTAGGAACACAGGGACCATCCCCGAGCCCCACAGCAGGGAAGAGCTGTGCTGTGAGCTGCTGTGCCCAAGGGGAGCAGTGCTGGCCTCTCCCACTGCGGTGAGAGGAAGGGAGAAGGGATGGGTTGTAGAGGTGAGGGGTGAGGTGCACATATCCCTCCTTACTTTGGGAAACCCTAAAAATGTACTGGAGGGTTGGAAGATGGAAGGAGGCACCTCGCAGTGCCAGCAGCAGGGAGGGCTCAGCCCCCAGCCTCACTAGGGCAGCAGTGTCAGTGTTTTACAGGTCACTGCCAGTTCCAGCTGCCAGGGGCCTTGTTAAAGGGTTAAAATGCAATTGCTGCTGCCCCTGCCTGGGGAGCAGCGGGGCAGTGGGCACACACAGCAGCTGGGACGCGTGTGGAGCTGGGATGGAAATGGATTTGCCACTGGAACCATCTGCCTCCCTCCTGTCCTGCCCCCGAGCTCCTGATGGGCAGTGGATCCTCTCACAGAAGGCAGCATGCTCCACTTTCTGTTAGGATGGGGCACTGCTCTCAAATGATACATCCCACGGGTTTTTTTCTCACAGAAGGTACTTTCAAGCTGTCGGACAGAGCAATTTAAAAGTAGCAAAATCCCAGGCAAGGGTTAATGGATGGGCCAATGGTTAAACAAATGGGCTAAAGCACTGACTCCTTTAATTCATGGGGCTGGAAGATTCTTGAAGGAGTCACACCCGCACAACTCAGCCATTGCCAGAGTCCGTGGGAGCACTGAAACGTGGCATGAGAGAGCTGGCTGCAGGTACATGCAAAAACTTAAAATCATTGAAAGGGTCAGGAAGGGACACCACAAAAGAAGACTGAGAGAAGAAGTAGCCTGAGATGTGTGCAGTGACGTGGCTGGGCTATCATTTCAGCCTTGTGGGCACAGAGAAATAAAGGATGTTTTCAGCCCTTTCCTCCTCTGTACTTTTCAGCAGCGAATCAGTGGGAAACTGAGTAGTCGTTTGAGGAAACTGGGCATTTCTTGTGGCAGTGGTCAGTCAGCTGTAGCTGTCAATGCCATATGCTGAGTGCAACATGCAGTTCATGTCCTGAATGCTGCTGGAGCTTTAATCTCTTCAGTTTTAGCATATGTGAAATTTAGGGGTTTTGAGTTGTTTTTTTCCCCAGAACAACCTGTGGGCTGTCCCACAGGCTGACCTTCACAGCAGTAACTTGAAGGACTTTTCTGGCACCTGGAGAAGGCTGAGAGGTGGGCAGTGGGTGCAAACAGGGTTTGGTCACCTGTCTGCAAGCAAGGTTCAGGTGGGTGCAAAACTGACCTATTTAAGAACTGAAATGGTGCTCAGGTAGGAGTGAGCATTGGCTACTGGAGGATAAGTGAGCCACCAAGAACAGCCTCATTTGGGCTGTGAAAAAATCCAAGGACAACCACTAGCAGCCAGTCTCAGTTGCCACAGGTTTGGGGTTTTTTGGTGGGGTGCAGGGGGGAGTGTGGGGGGCTTTTTAAGAGTAGTAGCACTAGGCAGGGTATCCAGTGCAATGTGATAAGAGCATCTGCATTGGTTCCAGCAGTCAAAGACCTCCTTAAAGGTCAAACGTCTTTATAACTGAAGATCTGGAAACGTATTGCAGGGGCTCAGGAACTGCTGGCAGGCTCAGGGCAGACTTACAGCTCTGTATTTACGTGCAGGACTTTGTCTTCTTGAGGTGCTGGTGTTATCTCTGCTGTCCTGGATTAAATGCTGATTTAGGGACGTGTCCATTGCAAACCAAGCAGCTCTCCCAGCTCCCATGCTGGGCACCAGGAGGAAGGAGGAGCAGGGGGAGCTGGCTCAGCTGGCACAGGAGAACAAATTCTTCCAGCCCTGCCACAACACAGCAGCTGCTCGAGTCCCCTGGACTGTGTGAACCTTTCAGGAGCACAGCAGCTCCTCACAGCTTTCCCTGAGTCCTGTTGGAGGAGAGCCCAGGGCAGGGCTGGGTGCTCACCCACATCCCCTGGGGAGGGCAGACAGCAGGAGCTGGGAATGTGTTGGAGGGGTTAGGGCTGCTGCTCCTTAATACTTTGCCCATCTTTTACCTCCTGATGCTTCCCAGGCTGGTGCAACCCCGGGAGCCGGGTGAGAGCACCCAGGAAGATTTGTTTTTAGGTGGCAAAGCGATTGTAATGATGCCTGAGGAGGCAGAAGTGCCTGGGCAGCCCAGGGATGCTGATAAGCAGCCATCAGATAAGGGTGAGGATGCCAGATACCTGGCTGGGAGATTTAGAAATAAAAACTTGGTTTCAGTGACAGGTTGATGGGGTATAATGTCACTGAGAAAGAGCAGTGTGGGCTCAGCCCAGGGGTGCCCCATGGCACACGTTTTGCATCAAAATACTGAGCTTTGGCCAAGAACCAGCCCACAGCAGATCCTGGGCAGATGGACATCTTAGTAGAAAAATACCTCAGCTCCACATGGATTAGGTTTCCTTCACCATTATCCCTTCCTGCACTCAAATGCAATGAGATTTTGGTATTCCTAAACATGGATGAGGGAAATTGCTGTGTCTCTGTGCACTGACCTGTGTGTTGTAACCATGTGATTCGAAGTCAAGTCGCGGCCTCACATTTAAATCCTGCTCCAGCATCTTCATCCTTAGGAGGAATTTATTCTCTAAGGGGTTGTCAAGCATTGGAATGGGCTTCCCAGGTTGGTGATAGAGTCACCATCCCTGAAGTGCTCAAGAAATCAACTGGATGTGGCACTTAGTGCTGTGGTTTAATTGACGTAGTGGTGTTTGGTCAAAGGCTGGACTTGATGATCTTGAAGGGCTTTTCCAACATTAATAATTCTGTGATTTTTTGATCTTTCAGCTTTTACCTGTGTTCTGTAGTCAGAAATTCTACAGGGTTATCTCTTAAGATAGATACAGACGTTTCCCTTGTAAAAGAAAAATTAAAAGATCAGAGGGAAAAATACCAGGTTTTGTGAGAAGTGTCTCAGTGGTGCAAGAATACAGTTTCTTAAAAGTAGCAAATGAAGAAGAAGAGGAGCAAATTCCGGCAGGGCATAAAATCTGGGCAGGCAATAAATTGTTTGACCAAGTGTTTGGTGATCCCCCCCTCAGTTCTGGTTAACAGAGGAATAATACATGTGTCAGTAGGTGACAATACCTTTGAAAAGCTGCTTCAGCAGCTACAAAGTGAAGAGCAAAGGTGGAATGAGTTTTCCAGCACCGAGAAAAACGAGTTGGCAATTATCATAAGTGCAACTTCAGTTCCTAATTTTCAAAATCAGTGCAAAATGCTGTTTACAGAGCTCGATGGAGCCTCCAGCAATTACGGCTGTGTTAGGAAGAATACCATGGCTAATGCTCTCCATGGCTTATTTACACAACCACGAGATGGGAGAACATAAGACAGCATATGAATGAAGTGCTGCTGTGTTTGAATAGGTATTTGATTGCCCTGTGTGTGCCAGGAGCTGCCTTTTTCAGCTCTCTCTGGTGTTTCTCCACCCACCCGTCCCGCTGGCGCCTGCAGGGTGAGAGCCCCAGGCCCTGCCAGCACAACCCCTGGCTTCCTTCCCTTGGGGTCGTGGCCACGAGGTGTGTTTTGGGTGTGATTCTGGACACTGCTGAGCTGTGCATTAATGTGGAAACTGCGCTAGAAAAATCGATTTGGCCTCCGGCACGGAAACATTCCCAGCCCCTGGGCTCGTGGGAAGGCTGGTTCCATGCCCACAAACCAGCTCCTGTCCCCCAGCAGTCCATCCCAGGGGTGCTGGGGGTCACAGGGGCAGCCACTGCAGAGCTGCTGGCTCCTGAAGGAGGGTGCTGGGGCAGCTCAGCACCTTCTTCCCTCGCTGCTCATCATCAGCCAGGCTGATGGCTGCTGCCAGGAAAATGAGGAACGTGGTGTTTTCCCACACAGGTTCTGCTGAGAAGGGGTCTTGGGAAGGAATGAGGAGGTTTGTGCTGGCAGATTTTGGTACCTGGAGAGAGGATAGAGGGGTGGAGCACCTTGCTTCAGTGTTTCCTTTCCTCCCTGCCAATGATTCCCCACATTTGGCGTTTCTGGGGACGGTGGGTGCAGGGCAGCAGTGGATATGTGAGTTTAAAAAGTGGGTTTTTCTGTGGCTGAGGAGAAGGGACGTGCATTTCTTCTCATCTTCCAGAAGCTTGGTGGTGTGACTGCCTTTAAAAAACTCGAATACACAGAAAAAAAGTCTCACATAGAGAGGAAGTGCTGCTCACTGCTCTGTGTCTTTTTTTTGCACCTCCTTCCTCTTCCAGTTTGTTTGGCAAGCTATCTTGCTTGAGATCTGCCAGAGAAGAAACCCTCTTTCTCTCTATCCTGGCAAAGCTCTTCACTTCTTGAATGTCTCCTATGCCTTATTTGTGTGCTCATTTTGGTGCTTTTCAGTGGCTGTGCTCATCTCTCCTTCTCAAAATACCTCTCTTTCTCTTAACATTTATCTCCATGCTGTCACTGGCAAACATCCCTAGTGCAGCCTTTCTATTCACTGACACACTCCTTGTGTCTCAGCGATGCTCATCACCTTCTTTTGGTGGATTTAATGCTCAAAGGGGAGGAAAAACTTGGGTTTGAAGGATAGGCTGGCATTAGGAAGAACTTCCAGACCAAAGGATACCAAAAAGCAATTAGCTCAATGCTGTACATAGACCTGTGCCTGTCACTGATAATGGCAAATCCACTGGGATACAAGAAAAATAGTTCTTTTTAAAACAGTCTTTTATTTGTCTTGTTGCAAGGTGATTCATTTGTTTGGGCTGTGTGAGAAAGCATTAAATGTCTTTAAAGACTGGAGGCATAATGTCCCTCCAATGCTCCTCCACCTTAGTCCACATTACCAAAATGCTGTTTTAAATGTTGGTTTGACTTGAATTACTTTGTGGTTCTCTATTTGGGTTTTTTTACTTTTGCCTGTTGCTGTGCTAAAATGCTCTGAGTCATCACTTCCCTGCCACTCAGGTCACGTCCTTCCCTCCTCTGCCTCCCTCCTTTATCCCCCAAAGTTATTGACCAGTGGTTACTGGGTCAGCAAAGGGAAAAAACTGTGGTCCAGTTAACAGAAAATGAACTAGAAAGAGTTGTGTTTACATTTTTTGCAGTGAAACCTCGTTCACAGTTTCTGCTTTCTTTAATGTATTTGTTATACCTGTTTGGATGGCAGGTTCCCCTGAGCACAGATCATCTCACCTGATGTGCAGAGGCACAGAAAACCTCATTCCTTGGGGGCCTCTGCCCTGCCACGGTCCCTCAGCTGAGCTGGAGTTGGAGGACCCAGTGGTGGTTTGGGTGATAACAACCTTCCCCTACTTCTCTTTGTAATTTCTTTCATCTTCTCTGGGTGCACCGAGGGGAAGTTTTCCCCATGGCACCTCTCCAGCTGCAGTGACTTCGAGGAAAGAGTTTCTCTTCTTCTGAAGCAGCCCTTGTCCAAGAGATGCCTGTGCAAAACTCCTCTGCAGCCAAAGCCCCGGGGAGGGCAGAGACCTGGCACTGCAGCCCCTGGCAGCAGGGACATCCCCTGGGAGCAAACAGGTCTGGAGCTGCACCATCCCAGGGTGGGAAAGGTGTCCTCCTCCCTGGCTGCCTGTCCCTGGACAGAGCCCCACTGGTGCTCAGCAACCCTCTCTCATTTCCAGTCAGGAAACACAAGTGCCTCCATTTCTGGAGTGAGGAATTGTCCCTTAGGAAGGAGTCTGGGGTCTCTTTGGTCCTCTGAGAGAAATGATTTAACTTCAGTAAACGTAAGGGTGTGAGGATGGTTAGAAGGAAAAAGAGCCTTACAGACACAGACAGAGCTGTTTTGGTTAAGACATCAAGACAACGTGGTCATGGTAGTTAATTTTTCCAGAAACCCAAGAAGGACACGAGGAGACAGGAGGAGGGACAGTTTCCTGAGCCTTTTCCTCCCAGTTTCACCTGGCAGGAAAGCAAATTCTCTGAGCCCAAGGTTTCCAAACCCTAAAAAGCAAACAAAAATCAGATAAACTCTCTTGGACCATTCTGTCTCTGAGAGGAGAAAAACCTGTATCAGTCCATGTACAGCCACTGAAAGCTGTTTCAGATGTTGAAATAAAAAGTCTCCCGAGGGTACCAGCCCTTGAAAATTAAACCAGATGCATTTTTGCCTGATAACTTGCTTTTGATTATGATGAAAGTTTGTTCTGAATGAACATTTCCGGGCATGCAAAGTGGCTAATCTGGCAAACCAGTGCTTTAATAGATCTGGGATCCCAAAGCTCCCCTGTGCCATTACACAGTGTTCTCTCCCTCCTACTCACAACTCTGATGTTAAGACAGTTTCTTTGGATCGGGATAAGGTTATTTCCTTCAAGCTGGGTTTGGTTTGGGGTTTTTATTCCCCAAAAGGAGATATCAGTGAAAAATTAGGGTGTTTCCTTGAGAAGACAGTGAGTCATTAGTAGCTATGTTGCAACAGCTTTATTCATAAATATTGTAAAATTGTTCACATCTTTAATTTTACAGACACTGCAAAACTTAAGACTCTTTTTCAACTGAGAAAGATGTTTCCTTGGTCATGACAAGTGGGCACCTGACCACAACCTGGGACATCACCCCAGGAGCCCCAGTTCCTGTTCCAGCCATTCCTGTGACATTTGGGGTTCACTTGGGCTGGCACATTGGGCCAAATCTCTGGTGTTGTGCTTGGGGAGGAGTGCAAGAAACAAGACAGAGAAGGATCCTTGTCCTGTTGTGTCCTCGCACTACCCTGCAATCCCTGACGTGGGGAGTTCCTTGGCAGTCACCTCTCTTCAGGCTCATGACATCTTGCAAGGCTGACCTTTCCTGGGAAAACCCTCCCACGCCTGTGCCCCTCCAGTTATCCTGTTTTCCTCTGCGCTGTGCTGAAACCCCAGCTCTTCCCAGGCTCCCTTGGCAGGCTGAGCCCCCTGGAGCCTCTGCTCTGCTCCTGGTGCTCCCCCCATGAAGAGCACCTGCCTTGGATGGACTCACACACACCCTGAGCAGAGCTCCTCGCTCGCCCCCACCGGGTGCTATTTCCACCAGAACCATTTTTCACCATCTTTGCTGCAAAGCAGCATCAAAGCCTTAGTGCACGACCCCCACCCTCCCTCGTGTGCTCCTTGCTCTCACAGAGGGGGAGGTTGGGGGGAGGCTTTACCTGATTTTAGTCTCAACAGAGTCACTCAAGCTCTTACTCCTATTTCTTCTTTGAAACACCGCCTGTGACTATCATTGCAAAATAGTGATTTCTTCATTCCTTGGGCTGCCTTTGCACTGAGATTTCCTGCTGGCCTCAGCAGCTCTCCTGGCAGACTCTCTGCCTCTGATGTGTTTGAGAAAGGGCTCATTGTCAGCCTCCACGCTGTTAGCAAGTCGCTCCTTGGATTTCTCTTCTGGGGCTGCCTTATTGTAGCCTTGCATCTAATTTGCCTAATTTCTGCATCTGATTCCTACTTTTTGAAGGGTGTCTGTTTGGTTAGAATCGCTCCCTTGTGCTGCTGTTTGGCCACCTGGGGTATGTGTGCGTATATTTTTTATTTATTGTCAGTACACATCTACTGTGAACTTCTAATGTGGTGTCTTTAAAGAGATCCCACTGTTGCAGGGCTCTTCAAGAAAAACTTGGGCAGAGATCACAGCAGATCCCACTTTCCCACTGGGCTCCATATATGGCTTTAAAAAGATATGAAGCAGCTCACAGCTGTTCCTGCAACCTGCAGATCCAGCCTCCAAAAGCTTCCCTCTGGATGAGTTCCCTCCTCTGCCAGGGAGCCATCCCTCCATCCTTGTCCAGCAGCAGGAGGGGATTTGGGGGGCTGCCTCTAAGGGCCTTTGCTCCCACCTGCTCCAGAAGAAGCTGGCCAGTGTCTCAGAGCAGGAATGGGTGTGCTCATGGATCTGGGTCTGCAGCAGGGAAAAGAGGGGCTCTGTAGTCACAGCTTTTCCAGTAATTCCTAATTTTTGCCTCTGTAATAGTGAGAGTCCCCTGTCCTTTAGTTCAGTCAGTGTTTCTATCAACTTTATGAACAAGCCCTCTCATAAAATCCCATGAACACAGACACCTCTGGGAATGACAGTCTTTTGAAGGCTCTGGTCCAGCTAGAAAAGTCCTGATTGTTTTGACAATTTGCCTTTTGACCTTTTATACTTCCCCTTTGACCTGCCAGTGCTGAGGGGTTTGGCTTTTTTTTAGCAAATATATACAATTTTTTGGTGGCACCTCAAGGTCATATTTGTACTCCTGTCCTCCATTCAGAAGCTCCTCTTTCCTGCCCTCCTTCCCCAGTAATTTTATCTTGCTGTACATGCAATCCTCCAGTCATGCAAAAGCTGTATTTTTAGACAGCTCTGCTTGGCTCCTGCCTAGGGACATGCAACCATAAAGTTCATCACTGCCTGGCCAGCCCTTCCCTGGGGCTGGTAACCCCACAGGCTGGAATAAAAGTCAAACCCCTTAACTTCAGAGAGCCTTTCCCTCAGCACATTGACAGAACAAGGCAGCAACTGTTTGTTAGGTTTTTCTGGTCATTTTACTCACAGAATTCAAAAAGATGACTTCCTACAGGTTTGGTTTCTAATTTCACACCCTTGCAGACACAAAGACGTCTGTCAATATTTGTCCCCAGTCAATGCAGCCATTTGATGGGAAGCCCCTGAGCTCTGGCCATCACCCCTGGCCCTGCTCCTCAAGCATCTCTCCTCTCCTCTGACGCCTGGGAGGTTTGGTCCCGTGCATCCCTCACATAACAAAAGCACCCAGTGGGGGCCTCTCTCTGGTGGAAAGGGACAGGCAGAACGAGCGGTGCTGTGAGTGGAAACAGGAAGGGATAAATAATTGATTTCTTGAAATCTGGACAATTGCTCCCATCCCTTCTCCACCTGCTGAAGGGATTTCCATTTTGAAACACCAGCACTGATGCAGTGACTCCTTTTGGGCACACCTGAAATGGTGACAAGTGCCCTGACTGGAAACAGAGATGTTTAATCCCAGCACTTGCCCCCAGCAGCATCACTGTTCCAGCACCTTTCTCCTCTTGTCCTTAGCAGTGCCTGAACTGTACACAAATCTCTGCTTTGTTTTTCTTGTAGAAACAGTGCATCTTCATCTTCAAGTGTTGGGGGAAAAAAAAGGGTAAATGTTTACAGCTGCTCCAGCCAGAGCGGAGTGAACACCCAGAGGTGATCTTCTGTCTTTCTGCACCAAGAATATGAACAGAGGGAGGTTTCAGTCCCTGTGAAAAGTCCCTGAATTATTCCAAGTGTCTTGATTATTTTTTCGAGGCAAGAAAACCCACTTATTTTAAGGCATCACTAGAGGAATGAATCTGACAAGCCTTTATCCAAATGAATGTTTAAATTTTGAAAGGGGGGAAAAAAAAATCCCATGTGGCTGACAAGGTCCTTTTCAAACACATAATATGCTGAACCTTGCATGACATTTCTGTGGGTGTTAAGTCTAAAGAGCTATCTTTGCATGCTACGTAGCAAATGAACCGTGTAAGGCGAGGGCTGCAGCTCTGTGCATCCTTGCTGAGTAGTACTACAGCACTGTAAAACCTGACAGGCTGCTGCTTTTAGAGCTGCATGTCCCCAGGGAGCAGGCTGGTGTAGTCTTGGTCTTCAAACACCTGAAAAGTTTATTCTACACTAACTATTGTCATTTATACCCTGTGTTGCAAGGAATAGATATTGTGGGTTTGGGGTTTTTTTGTCAACGCTAATCCCAGGCAGCTGACCCCTAAAGAAGTGAGGGGCTCAGGGTGGAAGATAAGCTCTGGGGGGAGCTGATAGAGGGGAAGGAGGTGCAGCTCTGGCTCTCACCAGAGCTTATTGTCCTTTTCCCATTGAGGAAATGTTTGTCTGCTCTTTCCCCTGGAATGTTGCAGGAGGGCTGGGGGGGTCTTGTAGCCAGTCCCACCCCGTCCTGCTGGTAGGGAGAGGTGAGAAACCTCAGAGGTGGGGTTTTGATGGCCCTTAGGTCAGGAATGAGGAGTGTCAGCAGCAGATGGGGATACCTTATAATGCAGGGAACATTCTGCAGCCCTGTGGAAAAAGGACCTCTTCTTGTTGCTCCAGAGGAGCAGAAAAGTAGAATGCTGCAAGTAAAGCTATGACCAAAACAAAACTGTTTGAAGATCTTTATCAGGTGTCCCTCCCTAGTTTTCTGCCTGTCTTTTCTTCTCTCTTCACTTTTTCTGGACTTTTGGATCATCCTCACCCTTCCTTGGAGTCTCTTCAGGTCATCTGAAAACCTCACTGCCCCCACTCTGGCCAAAGCCATCCCCCTGTGGAGGAGAGCAGGTGAGTCTGCCCATATTTTGTAATCTGTAAGATACAAACAGTGCATGCCTCTCCCAGCCCCCCAGTCTGGAGTGGCTGTTTCATTTAATTTTCCTTTCCCTGAAATTCCTGTTTGTTTGTTTTTAGTTTCAGGATGGCTACCAAGCTCCTTTCAGCGCTGAATTAGGGGAACAGAGGGTTCAGCAGCAGACGGACTCACCTATTAATCAAATTAATGTGTCTTGGTGAGCCAATTCAGACCACCACAGAGCTGGTTCTTGTGATTTCATAACATCTCATGACACTCAATATTTTTGTTAAAGCTCTACTTTCCAGATTCATGGGATGATGGGAGAAGCTGAGGAAGAATTAGCAATAAAGCATCTACAGCACCTGGCTGTAGAGAGTAATTGGCAAATGGGACCCAAGTGCATCCTAAAGGCTCAGCAAACCAGAAGGCAAATAAAAAGCACCTGCAAACAACTGATGTTGGCTGAGCTTGCTGGAAAAATGCATGAAATGTGCTTGTCTGGCTGCTCCTGTGGACTGGAGCTGTTGAGTGCTGATTCCAAGTTCTCCAAAATGCCACAATGTTTTCTGGGTAGCCCCTTGTGGGAAGGGGATGTGTGTGTGTGTGTGTGTGTGTGTGTATGTGTGCACGCAAAGTGCGGCAAGAAATTATCACCCACAAAAGCCGTGGAGTGGGAAATCTGAATCTCCAGCCCCCCAGGATGTGTAGCAGCCACCACCCCCTGAGAAATGACAGTGTCAAAATATGCTGCTAGTCAAAATAAGGCCAAAAATACAGTTTTACACACTTCTTGACATGAAAGCTTTAAAAATATGTGGGATATGGGGCACTGAGAGACACCTGATGAGCAGCTGGGCAAAAAGGCAGCTGCAAAGTACCCACAGATAAAGGAGGTGCTGAGGCTCACTGTGATACTGGTGGAAGATCTCTCCTGCCATTCTTGTTCTGCTGTGGAAACAGCTGAAGTTGTTACCAGGAGCAGTTTGCAAAGGCTCAAACAAAAGCCACTGACAGAAATAACTCGAACGCAGAGAGGAAAAAATTGCTTGAGAGTTCTTTTGGGAAGGATTAGGTTTAAAATAATTGCCATTTATAAGTTAATTTCACATCCTTTTGGAGCTTGGCCTGCTAGGATTTGAGGGCTTGACTGAAGCTGGCAGACGGGGTGGGCACTGATTCCAGGGTCTGACTGCCAAGAAAAAGGAAAATATTAAGAGAAAAAAGTGGCAATTCCAAAAAAAAAGAAAAAAAAAAAAAAAAGAGGCCAGGGAAATACAGGGAAATGAGATTTAGTTTAGGAAAATTATTGTTCTCTGAGCCATGGACTGATTTTATGGCTGGCTTATTAGTCACAGTCTTACATGAGCCTGGCCTTTGTAATCAATGTCTGAAAAGAAACTGGTGGAGAACACAGCTCCCAATGCTTTAATAATTTGTAAATCCACAATTTCGTTATTTTTAATCATGAGTGGTTTTTTTTATTTAAATTCATATCAAAGTCTATTAAAAGCAGCGGGGAGACTCCTCTCAGCTTTAACAACTTTGAATAAAGCCCTGCAAAAATAGATGCTACGTGTCTCAAGGCTTCTGCTGCAGCCTTGCCAAATGAGTCCAAGCAGCAAAGTAAAACCACAGGTCCTGTGTCTCTGACCCCCAGCTCTTCAGGACTATGAGTTTCCAGGGCTTGTGTGACACCTCTCAGTCCTTTTGCCCAGTGCTGGACTGTTCCTGAGGGATCTGGGCTTGCTCCTGACGTTCCCTAAGGTGCTGAGCACACGCATCCCCTCTGTGTTTCCTCTGTGTTTCCAGTGCATGTGGAACAAGCTCTGGAGGAAAAGGGGCCCAGAGCTAGCACCCAGCTCCCACGTAAACCCACACCCCAAGAGACTGGAGATGCAGACAGAGTCAAGAAAAACCGATGGAAGCAGGTTGTTAGACAGCCTTGCGGATCTCAGGGAAGGACATGTTTTTCTTTCTGGAAGAGAGCCATGATGTAGAAATAGACTGAAACCAGGAAAGAGGGCTGCAGCCGTAGCTGGGGCTGTATATTTAAACCTCTCTGCTGTCTGACCATCTGGGCCTGCAGCTAAATTTACCTACAAATTATTTTCAATGTTTCTACATCTTGAGTAGGTAAAAGGTGCACTTGATACTTCATGTGAGGGAGAAAGGCAAAATAATTGTCCTGAGTCAGAGTTCCCCCGTGTCAGACCTGTGTCTGTGGTTGTGGATGCCCAACCTGCTTCATCAGCCTTCACACACCTGCCTGGAACCCCAGGCTGGATTCTCTGCATGCACAGGGCCCCTCACAGCCAGCACAAAATCTGGGTTTGCATTCCTGCTCTGTACAACACAAGCCAGAACAACCATTGGCAATGCAAATGCACTCACATCTTTTTCTGCCTTTACGCTGTTACCAATTTATTTTTTGAACCATGGCTAGAGGAAGACTCTTTCCATGATGAAAATTCTTGTGGATGATCCAGAAAGCCTCATTTCTCAGTTAAATTTGCTCAGTGGCTCCCGTGTGCCTTGATCCCAGGAGAAAGCCCCAAACCCAGGTGAGGTCTGAGTAACCCCTACACATCAGGGAAGGTTTGGTGCAGGCTTCTGGCACCTCACAGGGAGCTCACATGAGGGGGACTGACAGACTGAGGATCAGAAGAGTTATGTTTTGCCACTTTTGCAACAATCTCGTGCAAAATGAGGCACCTGGATCTAGCCCTGGGTCAACAACTGCTGTGAAATGAGTTCACCACCCCAAATTTCAAGTGCCTGGGTCAGTCCTTTGGGGACTGGCTCACCAATTCCTCCTCTGGAAGGCAAATGGATGAGGATGGCTGTAGCTCTTTCTGGTCAGAACTTACATCTCCCCAGCTCTTGGGGGGTGCCCCAGCAGCTACACTGGAGTACTGAGTGTTTGGCAAGTCTTGTCAGGCTCAGTGTAAATTAATGTCTCACCCTCTGCCTGTGCTGCTTCTCCTCTTAAGGCAATTTTCCCATCTGAATGGTTTCATGCAAATGGTTCCTCCACTTTAGAGAGAATAATGTGAGAATATCTGCTGGACAATCCCATCCCTGGAGCTGGGGGTTTTTTTCTCATCTTAAGCCAAAACCCTGTATTAGTCTCCGATTACTGTCCATTGACTTGGGAAAGGCTAGAAGCAATTATATTTGGGGATTAGAGAAATTAAGTCTCAAGAGACGTGGAACCTTTCAGCTTTTTAATGCTGTTGATTGTGTCTTTCTGTTCTGTGTGCCATTAAAGTAATAAAATTTAAATATTTTATAGAAGTGATCTGTGATGGGTGATGGTACAGAACTGATCTGGTGGTTCAGTTTATCTACGATTCTTAGCACATTAAAAATAGCTACAGGGAAAGTCTTAAATGCTTCCATCCATCCATCCATCCCATATTATATATATATATATCATCTCCATCAGAAAGACTTTCTTGGCCACAAAGATCCTCTATCAAGTTGGTTGTGAGCATCCTGCCTTGCCTTTCAACAAATGGCATGGGAAACTCTTCCAAGGCCAAAACATGTGAACGAGATTTATTAACCCCGTGGCCCCTTGTCAGTCATGACAATGCTAATAATCCATAAGCCATACACCATGTCTATATCCCATGTGACAAATGCATCTCTGGGAGATGAATAATAAATCCCACGTGCACTCTGCTCCCTCCTTCTACACCGAGAACACCCCGGATTTGGGGCAGCTCCTTCCAGCTACCCTGGCTCCTTCTCGCTTGCCACGCTGGGAGGGGGCTGCCACTGCCCCAGTCCTTGCCAGGGCCTGCTCCTGTGTCAGTATTTGTCGCTGTATCTGCAGTCAGGGTAGCGGTAGGCGAAGCGGGAGTCGCAGGACCGCAGGGGTTTCAGGATCCCTGCCAGCTCCGCGATGGCCGCGTTGACACCGCGGTCGTCGCCGAGGCCGCGGGCGCAGCGCTGCAGGAAAGCGTCGATCTTCTCCTGCACGGGCAGCAGGAATTTCCCCGTCAGGAGCTTTGGCAAAAGCTCTTGACACACCATGACAAGGCTGTGCTTCTCCCTGATGGAGTCACAGGACACAAATGGAGACTGGCAGTCCACAGTCAGGCAGCTGAATATGTCTTTATGCTCCTGCTGGCCATTGATCAGCTGGCTCCCTGGTGGGGACAATTAAACCACTTGTTAGAAACAGAGTAGTGAACTCCTGGACAGTCACAGGTATCTGTACCTCTGTGTTAACATGGGGTTTGCTGCTATCTAAAGGATGTGACCACCTTTCACCACAAATTACTCAGTGCTGTAGCTGTGTATGAGCCAATTTTCTCGCTCCTGAAATATGTATATTTTTTCTGAATGACAGAACTCTGCAGAACCGCCTGTCAGAGGAACTGGAGAGGAGTCTGTCAAGTCAAGTTGATGCAGAAAAAAATGAGAACTGGAGTACAAATCTAAAATGTGGAGTTCCTACAAGAAACTACCACAAATAGCCAGACCTGTAATTTTTTCCATGTTAACCAAAATCATTACATTGCAACGACAGCTCATCTAGCTGGAGTCAAGTTAACAGTCATAGCTGCTGGGATAAGAAAAGGAAACCCAGTGGAAAATTTTCTGACAGCTGCTTCTGAATATTTGAGACCTACTGAGCTGAACGTGTGAGCTGAGGAAAAGCCTTTTGAAAATTTGAATATTCAAAATGAAACTGTTAAATTATTGGAAGAATAGTCTTTGACTAGTTCTACTTCCAGGGGTAGACCAATGTAACCTTTGAAAATTGAACAGTAACCCTTGATTTTATGTAAAAGTGACAAAAAGGGGTATTTTTTTATTATTGTTATAATAATAATAACCGTTATTAGTCAATGTGATAAATGCACATAAAAACACATGCAATTTGACCCAACACTTAAACCAAATGAAACTATGAAATTTCTCCTTGCAAATATTGACATTTGAGTGGCAAAAGTTTTAAAAGCAAGACTTCAAATGAGAGCATTCAGCACACTGTGCACACTGAAAGCTGCTGCCAGCTACAAAGTGGTCACCAAACCACCGACTGCACCAACAAAACCCCCATCGCCTTCCCGACTCAGAGCCAGGATGGCAGGAGCTGCTGATGGTAAATCTCTCCGTGAACTTCTCATTATTTAATTTAGTAAGTGCTGTTTGGTTAATTAAAAAAAAAAAAAAAAAAAGCAGCAGTAGAGCCAAGGGTAGAAGGGGGAAGATTTGTTTGCCCTGCCTCCCGAGCCCTCCCGTGACAGATGCGCAGCCACGGAGCCCGCTGAGTACCTTCCTCCTTGTCGATGATGCCCAGCGTGCTGGCATCCCGGATGAACAGATGCCCGTTGCTGAACACGCCGAAGGTGCCAGCGTCCACGTGGGTGAAGTAGAAGAAGTAGTTGAGGTCATTGGTGCCCATGGAGCGCAGCACGGCCAGGAGCTGCAGGGCCAGGTCTGCGGCCACCTCGGGGGCCGCGCCGAAGAAGTCGCGCAGGGGCCGGGTGCTGGCGCTGACCACCAGGCGCCCGCAGGAGCCCAGGTACCGTGGGAAGGGCCAGCCCTCCACGTCGGGGAAGATCTGCCAGGGAGAGTGGGAATGGGGGGATTACCCCTGCCCTCTGGCCATGGACCCACCTCCCTCCCGGAGTGCCCTCTCTGGCTCCAAGCAGCAGGGTTGTGTTTTGGTTTCTAAGTCAGCCCGCAACCCTTCCTCACCCCATCCAGCCCTAGCAGCTGGGAAAGGTACTTACTACCCCATCCTGGAGGAGGTATGATGCCTTTTTTTTTTATTTTGGTCCTTTTTTTAATGGAGGAAGAATATGGTATTTGAAGACTTATTCTGTAAGAGAGACTAACTGCAAAGTCTAAGATAATAATAGGTTTCAGATTCATGAAAATTTTAGCCACAGAACAGCTAATTTTAGGTGTCTTTGATGGGTCCCTCATGAGCACTGAACAGATGAAGTCACAGCTTGGAGTTGAGGTAGGGCTGTAGCAGTTTTTTGCTAATTGGTGAGAACTGCTAGGCTCTTTTATAAGAGACTTTGCTGTCTCGGGCAGAAGTGGTGGGTGTTTGCTCCAGTGGGGACACCTGGGCTGGGCTCCCTGCATCCCTGCAGCTCGTGCCAGCAGCACAGCTATCCCAGGTGGAAACCAAACTGTGTGACTGCTGAGCTATGCCAGCACAAAGCTTTCTGTCATTTACATCATAACTTATCTGCCCAGAACCTCAGACCCTGCCAAGGCATTGTGAACTCGTCCAGTTTCATGTTTAAGGTTGCTTCTCCCTTCTGCTGTCAAGGCATTTTGGGCAACCGTGTAAAATCTAGCCACTTCTCTTTGGCATATTTTTCTCACCTCTTTAAGCTGCATTCCCATGTCTTCAGAGTTCTAAGGGCCACGGCTTCATGTCCCAGTGGCCCATAAGTGGGGTGGCTGAATGATCCCGAGGAGCCTCACAGAGCACAAGCACCATTCCCCCTCCCTGGGACCACACAGAGCCCTGTGAGCCCTTGAGTGCAGCCGTGGCCCGGGGCCCGAGATGGATGATGCTGCCACTGCCTCTTTTCTTCGTGGAATCATGAAGGGTTGCAAGAAACAGCAATGAAGACTAAAGGTGGGATGGGGAAAGGTGAGGATTCTCCCTTGGAAACATAAGGACAGAGAGGAGCTGCATGCCAGGCAGGCCAGAAGGGATCCAGGGGAAGGGTGTGAGGCCTCCCAGATCACCGCCTTCAAACCCAGAGTTTTGAAACCCAGAGCTAATTACCAGTGGCAAGCAAATGGAAAACACAGCACTGGCACGTGGAGCATGGGAAATCACGCTCTTTCTCTTTCAGAAAACAGGCTGTGCCTTTATGTAATGCATTAGCAATGCAAACCTAACAGAAGTATTGGGATGTGTAAAACCCTGGCTTTCGCAATGCTCTAGTGCAATAACCCACCTGGGGTTCCCTATCTCTCCCCAGTGTCACAGACTGATGCAGGGAGCACCTCATGAGTCTGCCTGGCTTCAGCCACCCAACCCCATAGAAGAAACTTGCTGTTTGAAGGCCAGGGAGCTGACAAAGGCCAGGGCTGGGACCCCTCTGCGCCTGGGGCTGGCGCACATCCCTTGTGAGGGTTTGCTTGCAAGGGGAGGTGCTGCAAGCTGGGGCAGGGTGGCAGTACCTGTAGGAGGATGGGGTGTGAGTTCACTGCCAGGGTGTACAGCTGGGGCAGGGTGGCAGTACCTGTAGGAGGATGGGGTGTGAGTTCACTGCCAGGGTGTACAGCAGGCGCAGCTTGTCCCGGTCCGTGAGGTGATCCATGTAGATGCTGCCGGCGTCTGGCACCTCCGCGTAGCGCCGCACGATCCTGTCCAGGAGGCGCTGGGATGGGCAGCGCAGCATTGGGCTGGACAGGCCCTGTGGGAGGGGAGACACGGCAAGGATGCCTCATTCCAGCCTGAGGGGTTGCAACGTGCTTGGATCATGCTGGGGGTACAGGCGCCTCTGTGTCCTGCCCACTGCGCCTCCGCCTACTGCTGCACAGCTCCCAAGGATATGGGCACACAGGGCATCTCAGCCTTCCCAGGAAAAGGCCTGTGCCATCCAAAAATGCCTTTTCCCAACTTATGTTTCAAGGATGGCCCCCATTCCTGGGCACTGCAAACCTCATATTCCCCCGACTGCACAGCTCCACGTCTCTCCACATCATGGGACTCTTCCCTCCGCCCGGGTTTCCAGCCCTGGCATTCCTGGTGGAGGCCCTCCAGTTATTAGGACAGTGAGTCACTTCCCTCGTTAAATAATCTTCAGATCACTTCGCTATTTGCTTAACCTGAGAGCAGCTTTCTTGGAAATACTATTTGCTAAGGTCAGTAAACATGCTTTAAAAATGTAAATAAACATTGTGTGCGAGTATAAGCACAGGATCTGTTCTCTCTCTGATAAACTCATGCATTAACTATCAAAACCAAATAGCCTGTGCATATTTTTTGTAAATACCAGCAACAAATAGAGAACCGTTGCGCTGATGGAATCAATTATTACTGTATTTCACCCTTCAGATTGGAGGTTTGGCTTGTAAAGTTGCATGAGCAATCTAAGGCTTGGATGAATGGCATAGAAATTTATATATTCATAGTCAAAAATGGCCTTTTTTTGTTTCTCAGTTAGTCTTCCTTAATAGCCCCAGGAGAGTGTATGTATGGAGGGTTGCCCACTGTGGAACAGAAGCACTGCCCTGCCATGCCTCTGCTGGGGAAGAGAATCAGATTTTTTTAAAGCCTCTTTATTAAAAATGATCCCAATAGCCAAATTTACTCTTTTGGGGTTTTTTTATAATTTGATGGTTGGGAGATGTACTTCAGAGGAAAGGGCAGTGGAGCTCACATTGCTCCCTGCCATCATTCATGCTGAGGGCAAAGATTTTACGCAGGATCTCCCCAGGTCATTTGGTAACTCTGAGGCAGGTCCCTCTCAGCCCCTCCTGTGCGAGCTGTTCATTTGGCGCAAAACACTGAATTACCCATCCATGACAAAGAAATGAAGCAACATGGAAAGGAGGAGTATGACACTTTCCCAGTTGGAGGCGGAAAGGGAGGACTGGATGTCCCATGTCTCTTCTTTTGTATCCCTACTGGCCTCAGTGAGGTCCCAACCACTCCTTCCTTGGCTGTCAGCTGCAAAAAACAAGTCCAAAATGCTAAGAGCTGGTCAAAACTACCTGAGAAACTCAACCACAACTGAAGCGTTGTTTCACAAAAACCAAAAAACCTTTCTTCCCAAAATGAATAAAACATTTGTCAAAATTAATTCTACTCAGTTCCTGTTGCAAGCCTTCATACACTCCTCTCCTCTGGTGTAGTCTTATCAGGAAAATATTTTCTCAATTAATTTTCTAAAACCATAGAAGGGGTGCAGGGGGAGGGATGGTTATGGATTTCTGTCTTGCAGCACTTGCAGGAACGTTGTGGCTGACTCTGTCCCTTTTCCATTGGAGGAGAAGTGATAAAAAATGAGCAGAACAGAGCCGTGTTAACTAAGAGTTAAACGGTGGAGAAAGTCTCTTGCAGCTCAGTGTGTATGCAAATATTTGCAGCTGAAGTTAGAAAGCCTTGCTGCCTCCAGGACTCCACAGTGCAAAAGCTGAGACCCTGAGGAGTACACAGCAGGAACATAAATCACAGTGGCAGAGAAGGCATGGACGGTGTAATTGGGATTTTTCTGCGGTCAGAGCTCATCCTCTTGACGCAGACGTGGGCACACGCTGCCCGTGGTGCTCACGGCTGCTGGTGTCCTGAGGAGCTCTTTCAGGCACATCAGCAGAGGTGTGGGAGCAGAGGAGCAGGGCTGGGTGCTGACACCTTTGCATCAAACATTGGTGCAGCTTCCTACAGTTTAATGAAGCCCTGGTCCACAAAAACGGGGCAGTGGGGCCCTTTGATTTTGGCAGAGGCAGTCGACAGCGTAAAGCCCAGCCCTGCTTGATTGTTTCAGTGGAGAGAGGTCTCACCTTCCTGCAGACTGATGGAAACATCTCTACAGCAGGAAAGGAGCTGGAGTTGTAAAACTGTCAGACAAAAACTGTCAGTGGAAGAAAAATGTGAAGAACACATACTCGAAACACTGGAGATACAGATTTATCTGAGAATATCTTAAGTCCTTTGCAGTGACTTATCACCCCAGAGAATTAAGGCCTGACAGATAGCCTGATGTATTGTCTGTGATTGATATGGAAAGCTCTTTATTTACTTTGATTAAATACCCACATTTCTATATCTGATAGTGACTAGTTCCTGCCAAGCCTACCTGCAGTCAGCTGTGATTTTTTAACCCCTACTATGCAGTACACGATGCATTTTAAACTCCATGAGTTCATGCATATGCCTATGTCGCACAGACACACCCAGAATTCACTTGGATGTAAAGACAACTTGTGGAAGAAAACTTCTTGCTCTCTTTTCTCTTTACAGCACAAGGAGGGATGGCCCAGACCAGGACCATGGCTGCCTCCTGCCTTATGAGCCATACCTGGGTCCAGCTTCACCAAACTACCAGGTTTAGGGAGGGCTCCAGGAGGAAACTGGATGTAGATGTCAAAGCACCTACAGCTCCTGGCCATGGGAATCCAAGGGCTTCCTTCACTCCCAAAAGAAAGAAAGGATGCCCTGAGAAGCTCATCCCCACTGCCAGCAGGTTTATGGAAGTCTCTGATGATGAGGTACTGGGTCAAAGAGGAGACAGGTCTAGGAGGAGGACACGTGAGTGAGCTGCTGCCCACGTGCAGTTGGCAGAGATGTGGACTGGACTCAGAGGCCACATAACTGGGGTGCCAGGGCATCGGCTGCAGGCAGGACTAGGTGCTGGTCGCAGTTGCTGGTCACAGTTGCTGGTCACAGTTGCTGGTCAGCAGTTGCTGGTCAGTAGTTGCTGGTCAGCAGTTTCAAACAGTCTGTCCTAGAGAGAGGGGCTGCAAGCGGTGGGTTTCACCTCAGTACTGCTTTCTTCTGTCTGCCTTCAGCATTTTCCAGGCTGTGCTTTGTAGGCAGGGCTGTAAATTTGCCCTGTGGGTGATCCGTGCTGAAATCAACCTGCTTTGTTGCCCTCCAGCAGGAAAGCGCCCAGCGAGGTTTGAGGTGATGAGCGCCTGGGCAGAGCAGCGGGTGGCTGGGGCTGCTGTGCAGGCTGAGCCCCAGCTAAATCCTGCTCATCTCTGAGGCAGGCTGGATTTTAAGACTGAGGGCTTTGCTGCATCCAATAAAGATTTTCGCTGCGGCGGGTGAAATAATCACTGTGGCAGGCGGCTCAGCTGATGGCTGGGTCAGGCAGGGCAGGCAGCGTAAAGTGGAAAAACATTACTTCATGGTCTGTCATTTTGATTCAAGCACGTTGTGGTTTGTTGTAATCCTCTGTCTATCAGACAGAATTACCTGGGCCCATTGGCTTTCCCCAGTGCTGCTACACAGGATAAACTGTGGGGAAGGGAGAACAAGCACTGCTGTGTGACTGCAGCTTCATGAAACGGGGTGGGCATCGTGTCAGGCACCGAGAGAGGTGTGCTGTTAGCACCCCTGAAAACAGGGAGAGGGGGGAAGTAGAGCCATCAGAGCAGTGCTTCAGGTAAGTATTTGCAGTGACATATGGTACCCCCAAAAACCCCTCTCCAGTGGCTCATGCTGGGTTACACAGTGCCTGCCCAGCAAACACTGCAGAGGGGCAGCGGTGCTGGGCTGGGTGCAGGCAGCAGTGCTGGTTTCAGTGGGAAGAGGGCAGGTGGGATGGCCAGGGAGGAAGGGGATCCCCGTGTCTGTGGGGCTGGATGGACTGGGGAGGTCACACTGTAACCTGTGGTGGCCCACACAGCAGGGCTGGGAGGGGGTCTCACACAGACTCACACACACATTGTGACTCAAATGTTGTTGCCACTGGCTGCTTTACAATTTAGACCACTGTGAGAGCAGAAGACATTTTGCAGAGCACACGCCTGATCAGGAGTGATTGCTCCTGAAATTTGGTGGAGGGGAAGTAGGTCCCAGGGTCTCTGGATCACTATGTTTTTCTGTAAATTCAAATCTATATGCTGTTAGAAGGGATTTAAATTCTAGCTTTTGTTTCTCTGATTGGTCTACAGACCAAAGGACGATGAAAACATGAGCAGAGCAATCCTGAGGCTGATGTGCAAAGTTCTGGGCCTCCCTGCAGCCTCCCATGCCCCTTCCAGCTAAAAAGGTGCAGGGGTTGATGAAATGTCCCAGGGAGTTTGTCACTGGGCACGTCCCCCCAGGCTGGCCCTGAGCTCACTTCAGAGGTGCCCTGGAGCAGGCATCAGCTCAGCTTCCCACTGCTGCTGCACCGGGAAATTCCTGGGAGAAACTGGATAGGTGCAAAGCCAGGGTGCCCCAGCCAGGGTCTCTGTGGGGTGCTGTGTGTGCACATGTGCATCCATATATGTGTGTGTGCCTGTGTGTGCAGCCCAGCCAGCTCAGCTGGCATTTCAGACCCCGAGAGGACGCGGTAGGGAAGACTGAAGCACATGAAGAGCCTTTTAAGGAGAAGGATTTGGGCTCAGCTGATGATTTAACTTTGCAGCAGGTCTGAGATACCACAGAGCCACATTTCTCCAGTTACTTTTTCACCCAGCTCAGCAAATGAAAGTTTTAAGCTCTCCATTCCTTCCCTTCCCCTCAGCACTGCTGGGTGGGGGGCTGCACAGTTTGGCACAAACACCTGGGACACTCCAGCAAGGCTGGAGGACCCAGCAGCCCAACTTGCCCTCCTGCAGGCCCCTGCAGTGCTGCCTGGGGGGACAGTGGTGGCCAGCAGGTGCCTGGGCAGCTGCTGCCTGCCAGCCTGAGGAGCTGTCCCTGCCCACACGCTCAGGTGGGGGATGCTCTGAGTGAAAGTGAGGCACTGTCCCCTCTCCCTAGTGCCTGTCCCGATGTTACTAGACAAAGTACAGCATAGTTTTGTTCCAAAAATCTTTTCCCTGTTAGGCATGTGCCACCCAGGAGGGTACTGACTTCAGGGTGACCTGCTGTGCTGGACTGTCACTGATTTGGGTGAGTCCTCTTTGGTGCAGTCCAGACATAACCCCAGCGGATCCCTCGCGCTCTCTCCTCAGGTATGCTGCTCCACAGGGTAAGAGAAGAGGAAGAACCAAAGCAGCATAGCTTTATCACTCACCAAAGCTGAGTGGATGCCGCAAGCACCTGCCTTTATAGAAAAATAAATGAAGTCTCTTTTTCACAGTCCCTTCTCTCTTGGAAGGGGGACAAGTACTGGAATAATCCTTCTTTGCATCTCAGGGTCTTGTTCAGTGCATATCCAACTCCCACCCTGGCCCCTGCCCCTTTCCAGTGGTTATTGCAATGTTTTGCTGTTGTTTGGGTGGAGTGGGGGGATGCCCTGTGCCGTAGCTGCCCATCTACCTGGTGGTAGAGACCCACACACACAGTGCTCCTGCCCTGGCTTCACCTGTGACACCCCAGGACTGTGGCAGAAAGGGCACTGTGCTTCTTTGTGCCTGAGGTCATTTGCTATGGATGGCAGGAGAATGAGTAATCGAGGCTTTGGCTCTGACTGCCCATGCCCCTCATCCTGCCAGCTATGAGCAAGAGAGACCCACACTGACTTGGCCCCTGGCCCAAAGCAAAATCACTTTCAAGGCATTGGCTACCCTTTTGGGTACAACTTTATGATCAAAAAAACCCCAAAACCCCACAATGCTGAGATGTGATGGAAAACTAGGAAAAAAAAAAAAAAAAAGCAGCAATCTCCCCACTGGAGCTGTTACCATGTTTGTGTGCACAGCCTGTTGTCATTCCTGTGCCTGGAGCCACCTGCTATGGCTTTCCACAGGACTTCAGCCTCAGCCTGCACAAGGAGCCGGGAGCTGGTGCTCTCCTCGCTGGGGCCAAGCCCATCCCAGCCCCGGAGAGGCTCTGCCATGGCATTACCTGTGGCTGGGAGGGCTTGGCCTTCAACCGTGGCACTTTTCTTCCTATCAGAGCATCATTTTGCCTCTCCCCTTTGGAACGTGGGCTTGGCTGGGGGCACACAGGGCTGCCCTATCTCCACCGACCGGGCAGGAGGAAGAGTGCCAGCCACCACCCAAACTCACCCTCTGACCAGCAAGCTGCCACCATATCCCCTTCAGACCCTTTTCACCCCCGTAAACCACATGGGACTCGCTCTGCCCCTTGCTCCCCGCTCTGTCGTGGGGCACCGGAGCCGCAGGACACAGACCTGGACCAGGTCGGGGGTGAGGCGCTTGGCCCGCAGCCACTTCTGGAAGCGCTGGGTGCGGCGCAGGGCACGCTCCAGGCTGCAGGTCTTGGTCTTGAGCAGGGAGGTGCAGATGCGCTTGTCCGCCCGGTCGTGCTGGTACTTGGAGGTCAGCCGGGTGATGTCCACCAGCCGCCAGCTCTTGGCATCGTCGGTGTAGTTGCCCGAGTAGCTGAGCAGGGAGCTGGGGGGCAGCTTTAAATGAGAAGAAAGCCAGGTGTCAAACCTGCCAAACCAAAACGAGAGCCCCACGGAGAGCGGGTTAAAAGCCACACGGACACCCGCACAGCGCCCGCCCCGCTAAGTTCCTCCAGGCTGGCCCCAGGGCCTTCCTGCAATTGCTGGCAAAGGCTGAGCAACCCCAGCTGGGTGGCCCCAGGCACCGGGGTGAGGTGAGCAGGCTGAAAGCATCAGCTAAGGAAATGTGCTTTGGTAAACAAGTCCTTCTTTGCTTCCCACTTAAACCATCCCTTGTCATGAGTGGTGCCATAGGGTGAGGGGTGAAACCCTCTTTTGGGTAGAGGGAGGGAGGAAAGGGAGAGAGTTTTGGTTCGTGAAGAATTCCTGGTGTTTTTAAATTTCCTTAATCCTGGAGAAAGGGTCCCAAAAAAGGAGTACTCAACACTTTAAAGGACCCTCCTGATATTAAAACCTCCTGACAACAAATGCATTGGGGAATATCAGAATGACCTCTTGTTTTGAGGTGGTGGCTTTGCTCAGTACTGGGGTCTACATGTCTCCCCCAACACCCCCGACCGTATTTCAGCAGCTGGGATGAGTGACCTCCCCGACGGGGTGTGATGGGGGGATGGGGTACACGTGCCCTGGGCGTGCAGCGCCTCTGTAGCCATGGAGATCTTGCACTAATTTGCTCCCCCTACACAGGCACAGGAGGGGAGCATATGGGCTGGGTAATTAGGTAATTTTTTTTTTGTTTCAGCAGCCCCCTCAGCCCTGCCCACACGCGCGTCGCACATGCCGGGGCTGGGGAGCGCGGTGCCTGTTCTGGGCGGGTGTCTGTAACCTGCTCTTGGAAAACGGCCCAGCTGTGACCTTTGCTTTGGCCAACGTCCTGCCCTCGCTGCCTCTGAACCTTCCTGCCCCGAGCTCCTTGCCCAAGTGCGTAGGAAAGCACGTCCTAATTTAATCTCACTGTAAATTAGAGCCGGTAGCTCAGAAGTGAAACGGGAGAGGCAAGAGGTTCCCTGCAGGATTAGCCTAGCTGGAGTTGTATGAAAAGACATTAACAACTCCGAAAGGTGAAGCTGGTCTTGCCTTTCAAATTCCATCTGGGAAATAGGCACAGAGAAATTTGGGGAGGAATAATTTTCTATGATTTCAGGCAAATAACTGACACAGTGACACGAGCCACCACGTGCAATCAGAGACTGATCAGATGATCCCTCCTGAAGGCAGCACCTCACTCGCCTTCCCCACCACAGACCCTGTGCAGCTGAGCTCTGGGGCAGCCGCGGGTGCTCAGGAGGTGGAAACCCTGGTGCTTCCCCTGCTTTGGCTTTCAACTCTTTCCATGTGCCTCCTTCCAAAAATTTACCATGGAGGATGACCAGAAGAGGGGAAGCCTTGTGTGAACAAGTTGGTGGATTCCAGCATTTCAGTTGTTTGGGCGTTTTGCCCGATATGAAACTGAAGATTCCATACAATTAAGGCACCTGACATGATAATAAACTCTTTGTTTGGGTTTGGGTTTTTTGTTTTGGTGAGGTTTTTTTGGTTTTTTTGGTTCGTTTGTTGTTTTTTTTTTTTTTTGTCTGGTTTCGAGCTAGGATTTAAGAAAAGAGAATAATTGCTTTGCCTCACTGTGATTGTTGTGCATCAGGACCCCTCCCAGTGCCTAATCTGCAAAGCAGGCACAATGTGCCAGGCACGTACTGGGAAGAGGTGACTCTGGGCTGGGTTTCTCTTTCTTGCTTTTTTCTTTTTTTTTAAGTTAAGCACAAATATGCCTTGTGACTTGACTCAAGTCTGTGTGTTCAGGGGAGCTCACATCAGGCAGAGAGCAGGAAAGTGCCGCCTCCCGCACGCAAGCAGCGCATGGATGTGTGAAATCCAGGGCTGAGCGTTAATTTGAGGGTGGATGGAGTGATTCCCTCTTGGGGGAGAGCCACACTGGCCTGGGAACCCGGCTTGGGCTGCAGCAAGTCTGTATTTGGCGTCATTTCTGGGCAGCACAGCGCTGGCCTGGCACACTTGCTAGATACTTTCAGGATTCATCATCGAGTTGTGCTGTAACAACTCCCTCTCAGACAGAGCTTTTTAGCTAAGGGCCTGGAAATGCTCTAAGACCTTCAGTAGGATCTATGTGAATAACCTGTAATAAGGTTACGGATTTTAGATCAACCCGGAAATAAATGCTGAAGAAATCCAAACTAGTTTTTCCTTTTTTCCTGAATGAAATGAAGTATTTTGTTTCAGCCAAAATAATTTTGCTTGCATTTGGAATTTTACATTTTTTTAAAAAAATAAGTAAGTTAAGTCTTAAAACAAACAAACAAAAAGAAATACCATATAAACCCCCATGAAATGGAAGCATTCCAGCTTTTTCAGTCTTCTTTCTCATTATTTTTGGACAAAGCTCAGCACTAGCATTGGCACAAGTGTGTGAATAGTTTTGGTCAGCTCAGTTCTGTGGTGTTTTGAAAATCTAGTGTTTTACAAAATCTTTCACTGCACTCTGCTCTCAGTACAGTTGGTAGGCAAGCTTGGTATTCTCATTTACAGACGGATAAAGTTGGGCAAAGATAAGGGAAGTATAGAACATTAGAGCACAAGATGAGTCACCAGCCGTTCTGGGAACAAAACCCACATCTTCTTACTGTGAATGCATGTCAGAGCTCCCAGAAATGATGGAGAACTAATGAAGCATGTTCTAAATGTGAATTAACACAGAGAAGCCCAAGTGCCATCCACCTTTGTGAACATGTGAAAAGGTACATGAGGGTGGATCAAAGAGCGTAAGCGTCACTGAAATTTCCCTAGTTTAACCTCCCACTTGCCAAAAACAAATCCCAGTTTTTCAAGAAACCAAGTGGGAGAACAAGTTTTACCCGTGCAAAGGAAAGCCTGAAGCTGAGTGACTGCTCAGGAGAACATTTTTAAGTTCCCCTTCCCGAAGCACTCGGAGCAGAACTGCACGTTATCCCTGATTTGTGGGAAGCTCACTGCGGGCTGGTGGGAGAGAAAAAGAAGTGTCTGGCTTGGGGAGCCCCCGTGTCTTCCCTGAGGAAGAAGCATTGTGCTCTCACATGTTTGTGGCTCTGCACTCCTGGACCCCAGCGGGACACCCGCACCCCGTTCCTGCTGTCCCCTGGAGGAGAGCCAGCTCCTGCCTTGGCTCACGTAGCACCTCTCTCCCACAGCCCGGTGCACTGTGCAGCTGGAACCCCACAGCCAGAGGCAGTTCTGATATTTCTGGCAGGGCTGAGGGAACCTGCATGGCCCCAGCCTCCCCACTGGCCAAATGGGAGTAACCAGAAGGGAGCTGCTTTGTACAGTGGCAGCAGGTCCCTGAAAACCCCGCACAGGTGAGTGGCAAAGGGGCAGCAGCAGGTTGGGGCAGGGGGCAGGAGCCAGCTGTGGAGCTATCCTGCTGCAGGGAATAAAATGCAGAGCTTAGCAAAGCCACAAGCTGCCTTTTCCCAGCAGCAGTGAGGGGATGGATGTCTGGTATTACAAGTCCATCCCAGACAAACCATTATGGTTTTACTATGCTACGTTTTATGGGATAGTTTAAGATAAAAACGGTGATTTGTCTAATACTATACTACTTACATTATAGCATTAAAAATACAATTTTACTGTAATAATTTCTTCTCCCCCAGGCTTTTATATCTATAAAAGAAAGTGCATATGGCTCTATAAATCATATCAGACCCAATAAACCCTTCCTCTGCCAAGCACTGCCTTTAACTTTCTCCTCAAATACAACCGGCAACATTTTCCCTTCTGTCGTCAGACACGCTCTGCTTTTGAGCCTAAAAATGATTGGATCGGTCTGATGACCACTTGGACAGTGTGTGTGTCTCACCAACGAGGCAGATGCAATTTCTGCCTTCAAGTTCTCACACAAATCTCCCCAAAATGTACCAGCAATTTAGCCACGTGCTGTTTTCAAGCGCGTGGGTAACCTCCTGTGCAGGAGTCCTCGTGCCTCAGGCAGGTTTAGATCCCTTTTGATCTTAGTTAAAACACACGTGAAATTCTGCACATTCACGTTGTTGCACCTGGTACAAAATAATTCAGCATGTTTATATGTTTGTAGTTAACATACTCTTGGCAGCATACAAAGCTAAAGCCCCTTTTTCCTTTAGTCAGTTGCTCATAATAAAATATTTCCAGTAAATCTAAACAAGTTGAGTTCTTCCTTCCCTCTTCCCTTCCCCCATCGCTGCCTTGAATTTTTTCAGAGCCACTCTCTTAGGCAGAAATCTGTGCCTTTTACTCCTGCTTTCAAGTTACAGTTCAGGGTTGAAGTCTGATCATGTTTGCCTGGCTTTAAAAGAAAAGAGACAAAGCATCAGCTTACAGATATTAATTAAAACACTAAGTGCTGTAATGGCAACTGGATGCTAAGTTGCTGTTTGCATTTTCATTCGTGAAAATACTTGGAAATTCTAACAGGCAACTTTCAAATTACTACACAGAACGCTTTAAAAATTACTCTGCTGAGTTTCTGACCTTATTTCCTCTTTAAAGAACTTCTTGCATATGGATGTCCCAATGCAGGCGTTGCATTTATCAAGTCCCAGGAAAGTCCGGCCAAAACTGTAGCTGGGTTTGACGTGGGGCACAGACGGAGAAGCTGTTGCTGCTGTGGAAGGGTTACAGCCCAGAGCCAAAACCAGGAGCAGCATCAATGGATCTGCAACTCTGGAGCAAAGGCAGCATATCCAGCGCCCCATCTACAGTACTGGAGAGCTCTGCTTTTTGCAAGTTGTCCCTCTCTAGGATTTCAGTCTTTTTTGATGACTTCAGCATGCAGTGGTGAACCCCGAAGCACAGCAAGACACTCTGGGTGCAGGAGACACTGCTGCAGTCCCCATCCTGCCAGCTGGTCACTGGCTCTATCGGCTTGAGCTTTGGGTGGGAAAGATATGCTGTAGGGTGGGGAGAAGGAAATATATGGAGGATGCAGATAACTTGGGTTGCCATGGTTATCTTTCCTTTCCTTGTTGCAGCTGCTTTGGCCCCTGCTGACCCTCCCATCGGCCGACTTGGAAAACAACACGAAGAAGTGCTCATCTGCACTTGGTGCAGACAAATGAAGGATATCCTGTCGCTGGAGAAAAGGGCACATGTGGGACACTTAGTAAAAAACCGATTTGGGAGGAGTAATAACATGGCAGAAATGCACATTTTACCAGAAGCCAGACCTTTGGTGTTGCTTTATTCCCGGAGATTTGTGATGGTGCATGGCTTGGCTTCTCGGGTGCTTTCTTGGCTTGGTTTGCCCCTCTCATAAAAGCACTGGAAAAGCTGTCAGGTGGAATCATCACTGGTCTGTTTTTTTCAAACAGCCTTGTTTAGCAGTGATTGCACCACAGTGTTTCATGCCACACAAAGCAGGATAGCCTGCAACTTTCCAAAACTCCCAGCTGATAGAGCAGCCTGACCTCTAAGCCCCTCTTGGAAAATGGGGTTTTCAACAAGACTTCTGTGCTTTTGAATGTCTTTTCTTCATGGTCCTGGCACTGGAAAGAAGCTAGAGAAAGGGATGGAGGTGAACTCAGGAGAATGTCAGGTTTCAGATAGACTTAGAGATTACTGAGATCACACCAAAAGCTGTTCTTGTTAGGACAAAGACTCTGAAGTTACGGAAACTGGTGGCCACCCATCCTGGCCTGGGTGCTGGGCACAGGACTATGCCAGGAGCTCTGGCAGGCTGCTGCTCAGGGCCAGGAAAGCACACCTTGAATGAGCAAGCGGTACTCTGGCTGCCAGCAGCACGTGTTGCCATGGTGGCACTGGACTCTGGTCCTCTCCTGTCCCCAGCTCTTGTGTTTTCAGTAACATGGGAGGCTCTCCTGGGCCACATCTCACCCTGGGAGCCCTGAGGAGCAGACTGAGGCTTTGGGGACTTCTCATCCCCCCACCAAGTGGGCAAGCCATCTCCTAACATATTTTTAATGGAAGAAAAGGTACATTACAGCCATCCTTTATTATCCCCTCTGGCATTTAATCACAGCCTGATGGGACTAAGGGACATGAGAGCCACAGGGGTGCACGCTGGGCTCTGCGATTACACCTCGCTTTCTGGAGGGGCTGCCTGAGGAGGGTGATCCTAAGGCAACTTTTTAAAGCACAGGTACTCATTGGCTGTGGAACTTGGGATATCCAGGTTGCTTCGCCTCCTGGTGCATCCCTATGCACAAAATGGAGATGGTGACATTTTAGGGTTTGTCTAGAGGGTACAGCACAGACAGAGGAGGATAACAAGCCCTGCTGAGAGGAAAGGGGGTAGTAATGAACCCTGAAGAAGCTGCAAAGCAGAGGAGCTGGGCACTGCTAATACACCAGCAAGTGCACTCAGCACACGACTCTGCTTTGAGCCATCATCACTTTCGGCCTAACACTCCAGTATAAAGCTCTTTGAAATATGTCGGTGGAAAGAGGCAGAACCAGAGCTAAATGTTAGCTGTGTCCCACCTCCAGAAGTTTATCCCTGCCCTTTTCTATTGCTGGTACATTGTTCCTCTCCTGTCTGCAGGAACCAGCCCTGCCCACTCTTTCCTGCCAGTAGCTCTTTAACTCTGGCCATGCTCACATTGCTCCCTGCCCAGCTCTTCCCTGCATGGTACCAAAATTACACATCAGCAATCTGTCTTTATCTTCATTATGTAATATATAAACCAGTATCCTTCAGTTTCTTTACTAATTTAATTGCCTTCCTTCTGTCTTCAATCCTCTGATGTTAAGAGCAGGCACCCAGGCTCCCGTCCCTCCCGTGCCCCAGCCTGTGCTGCCCCATGGATAGGGGAGGGCTTCATCCTCTGGGGGTGGTAATTGAGTCTTTCTGATGGCAAACCCCAGGCTCTGGCACAAAAAACAATACATGGGCAGCAGGGTTTCTGTGCTAATAATGATTCCTCGATGTCTGTGTTGTTCTTGCACTTTCGTGTAGTTCAGGCTCATGTAAAGCAATGTTTATCTCTGCCTGGGAACAGCACGTGTAAGTGTGCTTTTGTACAGTGTATCACACCTGCACCACCTTAAAGTGTTATAGAAGCAACTTTTTTATTCAAAGAAGGAGCTGGTCCATCATATCCACCTCAAGTTTGCTGCTGGTATTTGCATTTACCCCCAGGGTCTGAGCTCCCTCCTTCCCAAGAACATTTCTGCTCAGGCTGGAGCTCTGCTCAGTCCCGGAGCACAGATGATGTGTGTAGGAAACTCTCATTCATGCTCACAGCACCGAAAACCCAAAGCTTAAAAATGGGTAGATATACATCTGAACTAGCCCAGAGAGGCAGGTGAGAAACCACAGCTTGCTGAGTGTTGTGAGAGGGGCTGTGCTTCTGAAAGCAGCCTCTCTTTCACCGAGGTCGTTCAGCAGGTACTATCAAACCTGTATTTGTTTTCCTTTCCTTCTGGTGACATGGCATGGAGGTATTGTGGTCAGGTGGCGAACAGCCAGCTCTGCAGAAGCCTTGTAAATCTTCTTGTGCCAAGATGTGAGATTTTCAGGGCATGGATCACTGTGGTGTGTGCTGGAATGAAGGGCTGGCCCTAGTGAGCTGATGGGAACTTCACAAAACTTGTAACAGCAGACTCCCATGTGACACCATTAACCACGGTGAGAACGTGGCCCTAACAGAAAGGCCTAGTTAGTGTTCTAAAAGTTTTAATTTCTAAAAATTTTTAAAAAGGATCAGTATGAATGTACTGGCCTATCAAAGTCAGACCAGTTGCAGAAAAGCTTTTGGAATTCTTCCTACCAACGGTGTTTGCCCAGCCTCTGTTCCCTGATCCCTCCTTTCCCCATAGGCCATGAGGGGTGTGGAAACACACCTGCAATCCCAGCCCCACTTGTGGCCACAACCATGTGGGCAGCGGAGCTCCTGGGTCCCAAAACCACCCAGTCCCTGCAGAGCCCAGTCCCTGTGTGTTTGGGTGGGTATGGTGATCTCCAGCTGCTAACTGAGGTGGGAGAGGACCTGCCCTCCCTCGCTGCTGGCTCTGGGGGAGATCAGGAGAGCACAGGCTGATTTTTCCCAAGTATTCGCGGTGTGAAATACACCTTTTACTTAACCCACCTCCTGATTTCCATCCAATCCATTAATGCAATCCAGCTGTTCCCCACTGCCTCTTTCCACCCCAGTCTATTTCCCATCTCACCTGATCAGTGCCAGCTGCCCCCAGGGGTGGGTTTTGTGCTGGCAGAGCCTTGCAGCCTCCCTCTCCCCATCTCATCAGCGCTGCTGGCTGGCTCACTCCGAGCAAAATGTGGTGCCAGTTCCATGCTCTGGATCGAACTGGGACACTGGAAATGACTTTGCAGAGCAGAAGACCTTTTTAATTAGTTAAAATTAATTAAATAATTTGGGATAATCAGCACTAAGTGTTTCAAAACATCCCAGATGCAGAGGATCAGAAGGGGCAGTGCTGCTGCTCCGCAGCTGACACTGACACCAGGGTCTTTGCTGTTATTGACCTGCACCTGCTCATGGGGATTTTGCTGCTTGGCCAACCTAAACAGCAGGTTTTGGGTGTCACATCATCTCAATCTTCCTCTTCAGCCCAGGTTTGCAAAAGAGCCTTCTCAGCAAGTATGGGGTTGCTGAGCAACAGGGTATCGCTGGGCGGGTTGCAGGAGGGCTGCATCTCATTGCCACGCACAGAAAGGAAACAACAGACAGGAAAAATCAAAGTTTTGCTGGAAGAGGAGAGGCTTCTGCTCTTCCTGAGGTTCTCAGTAAGCCCTGCCTGGGTCTTGCTGCCTGCAGGGCCCGGATAAGACCTTGGCTGCCACACAGAGCGGCTTTGTGGGACAGGGTGGAAATCAGCTCAGGGTGTGGTGCAACCATGATTATTCTTAATAGTATTTTTCGTTAATCACATCCAAGATAATCATTAAACTATTGCCAAATAATCAGTACAGACTTGGTATCAAACTGCTTATCATTTCAATCCCCGTTCAGGCTGGATGTGTGGATTTAATAGCTAGAGCATCTTGACACATTTTCAATTCTTTCAAAATGAAAAATATGTCTCTTTGAATGCTACAAAACTCACAGCACTTGGGAGGATGCGATCACTTCCTTTTTCTCTGTTTTCCTCCCCATTGCATGATTATGAAAGAAACATCTGTTTTGAAGTGATCTGCTACAGAAAATTTTTTGTTCCAGTTGGACTTGTAATGGACAACTTCTGTTACAGAGTCTTTTTCTCCCCACCCTGTTTCTTTCCCTTTTTCTTTTGCTCAGAGATGAAAGAGAAAGGAAGAGGGGGATAAAAAACTCAAGCAAACAAACCCCACTGCCCATAGAGTACAAATAACAGACAGAAAAAGGGGCCACAGAGATGTGGGTGGTGTGAAACACCACAGCTGAGCTGGAAGAGAGTGTTTGCACTTCAATTCTTTTTGAGAAGGCTTGATGTTGTGTGTGTATGGATTTTTCGACATTTTCAATCAATGAAAATGCTAATAGAGGGATACAAATTTGCCTTTTTTTTTTCTTTTTGGTCTCACCAGGGAATAATTTCTATTGTTTGATAAGCTTGGATGTAATTAATCTGAAGCATCAATAATCTAGTGTATTAATTATATAAAAATAGGTATTGTTCTGTATCTGCAGCATTTTTGGATTCTCCCTGACTCCATTCTTCTGCTGCAGAAGAGGAAACCTGTTGTTCTTTGGGAAATCTTTACATACTGGTAGGCAGCTGGAAGAAAAAGCCAGTGAGAAGAAAAGCCTCAGGCACTGCAGCCAACAGATAAGGCCAGTTCTAGTTTGTGAGAGGCCGAAATGTCAGTACAAAAGGCCACTGAATGCTATCAGCTGCTGTGGTGTTTGCAGCCTTTATGGGAGACCGTGCCAAGCAGCAAAAAGTGTGGAAGAGGATCCTGGATTTTGGTGCATCAGTACCCACAGACAGAAAATGAGATGCAGGCATCTCGAGCCTAAGGGAAAATGATAGTGAAAAGAGAATTGGCTGCACACCAGAACGGGGTGTGCTGGTCACTCCCTGCACAAAGCACGAGGGAAAGAGGCTTGGGAAGGGAACAAAGCTCCTCCTCAAGGAGCAGTTGTCCTTGGTGGTGACTTTGCATGGGCTCCGTGACCACTGGTACAACCAAGCAGCTCCTGAGGTCGAGTCCAGGTCCACGGGACTGCAGCTGAAACACCAGCGCCTGTGTGATGATGTTTTCTTTCTGTGATTCTACAGCAAAGACACAAAGTATCCCTTCCTGGGAAAAATAAACAAACAAATAGATAAAATCCTATAGAAAGCTACATTCATGTCATACAATTTTTCAGAGGGGAAAGACCTACCCACCATATTTTCCTTGGATATGTGCTGTTGGTTCTGCGTCCCAGCAGTTAAAAGGATTAAAAATAACCCAGACGTTTTGGTGTTGTTCAGATTTTTGGTCATCTTCTTCTGTGAGGCAGAAGCAGGACAAAACACAGTCCTCTAAAATAAAAGTGGCATGGCAGGAAGACCCTTTTGGAATGAGTTAGTCAACGAACAAGAGCTGTTACAAAACCAGCCTGCTTTCCAAGACCAGAGTGAAACACATTTAAAATATTGGTTTGAAAATATTCTTTCTGAACTAGTTACCTGGTAAAGGAAAAATCTTAGAAAAAATATGCCCTGAAAGAATAAAACACGACAGATATTTGATCCAGTGGCAGACTGCTAAGCTATAAATTTGTCAAACCACAACTTTATTCTTGATACCCATTGTTTGGCCCCCTTTGTTTTCTGTCCATCAGACTGGAATCTCTCTTTTAATCAGCTGTATCATGCCAGCTGTCTGGATGGAAGGAAAAGTGCCTTGGGAGAAAGATGTGGAGAGTGCTTTGAGTAACCTTGGGAATGGTTTTGACCAATACCCAGTGCTAGGACTGGGGAATTTCAGTATGAATTTTAACGTATTCACACTTTAGGCAGTGACCTTTGTTTTTCCCACATACCGAAGGGAATGTGTGCCCTATAGTCTTCAATGTTTTTGTAAGAATGCAACTGACATTTGCAGGTGACAATTTTACATATTCACAAACAGTTTTTGATATTCAGGCATCGATTGCTGTTCAGGTGGGATCAGAGCTGGTACAGACCAGGTTCTGCTGTGTCCAGTGCAAATATGAAGAGGTTCTTAAAAACTGGCAAGTGTATTAATTGGAAGGAAAAATGAATCAAGACCCAAAAAGTATTGATTTTTTTTTTTATCTTTCTTAAACCTTGGCTTCTGATCTCTTCTGGCTATAAATATGGTGTTTTAATGTTTTGGTAACTAGGTATGTGACCTAGGCCACCTCCATGCTCTTTGGCCATTTTCTCCCACCAGCCTTCTCCTTGCATTTTAGAAGAAATAACAATCAATTGAAAGAGATATCTCAAAAGTCCCCCAGTTCTAAGCAGATTTAGTGTCTGAAAAACCTCTTCTACATGTAAGCATTGGTCCTGCAGTGTGAAACAGCAGAGCATAGACATAAATTATATTTTTTTTGGCTTTTGGAGGACTCAGGTAGATGATTCAATGCTTTATTACACTGGGGTTTGCATGTCTGGATCCAGATTTTTTAGGACAGGCACCAAAATCTCTGTTAACAAGGCAAGGTAAGTGAATCAATTCCTTAAACATGACTTGATCTCGGATGAGGTTCAGTCATGAACTCAAAGCAAACCTGCATATCTCATGCTCCATGGTTAATCCCAGCCTGCCCAAACTCTGTAACAGAGCCTGTAATGCCTTGGCTCCAAGTTAAATTTCGTGTGCTACCCAGCACCTTTGAAAGCTTGTGGCATGTGCTCTATGTGCTCTAGCACACTGCCAGATTAGGAGAGGGGAAATAAAAGAAAGAAAAAAGAAAAAGGTATGCCAAAATCTGAGTTCCAGGGGGTTTTTAGCCAAAAAGGAGACCATACATATTTTCAGAGGAGAAACTCTCTAGAAAACTCCTAGAAAGCCATAGGCAAGAAGTGCCATATCTTTTCATCAAAATGCTTCCCTCCATTGCCACTTTATTACTTCTGCCTTTAACCTCCACAGGGGACAATTGTGCATGTCACCCTCCCTTACATCACACACTTCTTTTTCTTTAGCACTCTCAAAGTAAGTTGGAGATTACTTTGAAGATTCCTGTTAGGAAATGAAGTGCACACACGTACTCACATGCAAACACCTGCACAGGCTCAGGAGGGCATCTGTGCTGCTCTTTCTTGTATTTCCAGTGACTTTGTGTCTGCATTTCCGGCAACAAATTAATCTGGAAGAGGAAAATCAAGAAAGGGTTAATTAAAAAAAAAACAACAGCAAACTTTGCCTTGTTTGCACTGATTTTGCATCAGTTTCCATGGAAATGGAAGTAGAACAAGCCAAGAGCAGTAGTGCAGCCAATTTCAGCTGCTGGCTTCTAGTTCTTGCTCCTGTTTCCATGGAAATAGATGCCAAATCAGCAAAAAATAAGGTAACTTGTTTTAAGATAGTAGAGTTTTAAAGGCTTGTCCTTATTTAACCTCAGTCAGGAAGATAGCTGGTGAGGGGAGGCAGCCAGCAACTCAATGAAAACTTTCAGAGGCTCTTTCAGCAGCTGACTGCTTGTTGAACTCTGGAGAGAGTGAATTCACCGGGCAGCCACCAATCCTCAGAAACATTCTGCAACTCTGCTGCACGCTGTAAATAAAATACATTTCCCTCTTGGCATGGATAGTCCCAGCAGTCTGCGGGAGCCCGAGCTAACACCTCTTTGCAATGCAGTCATGCAAGTGCCTCCTTAAGCTGCCTTTGCCTCCCTGAGCTCAGGAAGAGATGTGCCTTTCCCAGCTGCAGTGTGCAAACTACTCCCATTCCAAAAGCAAAACTTTGTGTCTCAACCTATGGAGAGAGAAGCAAAGGAGCGTTAGCTGGGGGAATTCCTGACAGTGTTTTACAACAAACACCCCGCTTTCTTTTTTTCCTAATCCATGAAGGCAAAATTTCACTGAGATAAAAGAAGTCGGCCATAACCTTGCTTATAGCAAAAATGTGGATGGGAAAGCAGAACTGAATCCAACCAGAAAAAAAAAAAAAAACTGCTGTAATTTCAAGAACTGAAATTTCATCCAAAGCTCATTTTATTAAAACAAATTTTAATAGAAAGTTATTTCAAGGTTGGCTTTTGATCCTTAGCTGTTGCTGTGATGGAACTGTCTGTAGGGAAGAATATTTCTTGGTGGGAAGTTGTGTGAAGACAGAGATGAGAATCCCATCTTGGGCCCCATTGTTCATTGAATTGTTCTTAAATTGGGATCGTTGCCAGCTGTCCTCAGCCTCTCTCTTTCCCCACAACCCCTTTGCTTACATGCTCCTCAGGCATCTCTTTAACAAGCTGCAACGACACCCTTAGACAAGGGATCATATCACAGGCCACTTGTGGCCCCTTTTTTGGTAGCAGAATATATCTGGAAGCCGTAAATGTGGGTATATGTTTAAAAAAAAATTCTTGGCTGGCATTTGTGGCGAAGTAAATGCAATTCTAATGAGGCATTCCTTCATTTGCAACATTACATTTTTGCTTTTAGGGCCATAAAATCTGCTCTTGCAAGGGCACGTGCTTTGCTTCACACATGAAGAATATTCCCTTGGGCTGCTGGGTGAGTAAATAAATGAAAAGTGCAGGCCAACCTAATTTTAAAGAAGTGCATCAGGTTTAGACTGGGGCCTCCCAGTTGTTAATTTTAGGTATTACAAGGAGTGTGCTCCTTTTCTGACTGGTTTCTGTGGATCTTCTTTGAAGAAAACCCAAGAAACATCAAGCCCTTCAAGAAAGATGGAATTTTTTGCATAACGAACACTTAAACACATGGGAGGTTTTTTTCCTTTTCCTTTTTGACAGCACACATTGTCTTAAAATTCATGGAACTTTCTCCAATTGCTCTATCAGACATTTATTGCTGCCATGATGTGATTTCTTTGAAGCTGTTTTTGAGCTGTTGGGGTTCTGTTTGAGGAGGGAACCCAGTGCTGTGTTACTTACGATTCTCCATGACATTTCACTAGTATTTCCCCTGGAAAAGCTTTAGCCTCTTCTGTAATGGCAAAAAAATATCAGGGAAGCAATGGAAAGCCAACTCACACATTCCAGTGGGGGATGTGGGAGGTGGAGCTGAGAGCACCACTGCTCCCCAGGTGTTTGTAATTCAGCTTTCAGTGTGCTTTTTGGACTCTCCATTGCACAAGAGTTCATCATCCTCCAGGATGCCTGCAGCAGTGCTTCCAGGCCTCCAGGTCACCAGCCTGCACAAACGTCGTCCCCTCCGGCTCTCCGTGGTTAAAACACACTGGGAGGGAAAACGGGAGCTGTTTGCCAGCTCTTCTGAAAGCAGCTCAAGGCACCATGGCACAACTCAAAGGATCATGAGCACAAACTAGAGAACAACAAGTCGTGGAGCCAAAACCAAAATCTTTTTTTTTCGATAAAGCAAAAACTAAAAAAAAAGAACAAGGTCTGACATGAGGTGGGTGTGGCAAAAAAAATGACACACGTGCGCTTTTCTGTGAGTTTCGTAACTTCGGCAGATCCCTGGAGCTGCTGACACCTCTGTGCTGAGAATCCAGCTCTTCCAGCCCACCCAGCCCTGCTGCTGGCCCTGCCCTGGTGTCCCCAGGAGGCTGTGGCAGGTGGGCACAGAACAAGGTGTGGCAGGAGGGGTGGAGGTGTTCCAAGCAAGCACAGGCTGTCCTCTGCTCTTCCTGCAAAGTGACTGCTCCCAGAGCAGGCTGCTGCCATCAGGAGGGAATATCCCACTGGGGAAGTGGAGCAGCAGCAGCCACCAGTGCTTGCCATGGGCGCAGGGAGCTGCCACACTGGGAAACTCCCTTCTCTGGGCTCTGGTCAAAAGTCACTGTACATGAAAACCTCCTCCCAGAGGCACCTGGCAAAGCTGGATGGTGATTGAATAACTTGTAAAAACACAATCACTCCATCCCTGCTGGTTCCCTGTGCTGGGCAGGGGGAGGTGGACGGACAGAATGCGGGGCTGCTGCCACCTCCTGCGGCCGACACCCCAGCGTGCTCCTGTCCTGATCCCTGAGCTTGGCAAGACATCCTCTCTTCCTGGCTCTGGTCTCAGGTTATCACCCATCTCAGTTCCAGCTCCATCCCCGGGATCCTCCTCGCTATCCCAACTTTTTGGGGCAAGCCGGAGTGGACGTGCGTGACACCCTGACCTGTGAGAGCCCCTTCTGCCACTGAGACATGGGGCTAGCAAAGAGCAAATGTGAGCAGTGAAGCAGCACGGCTGCTTTGCTCCAGAGCTCAGCCTTGGCTGGGATGTGACCCTTGCCCAGCCATCTCACCAGTGGGCTCCCAATGCTTGGGAGTTTTCTCAGCGTCTGCAAAATTTCTTAGGTTAGTTTAAAGTCTAATTTTTCCTTCAGTCAAAGAGTCATGTCATTTTTTTTCCCTCCTTCATCCATGGCTAGATAAGACCGCCTTGTGTATGGCTTGCATCATGTACCTGTAGAGATTTCCTAATTTTATTTTATTGTTTGTACTGATGATTTTAATCATGGAGGTTTTTTGCTTTGGAAATGGAAGGACTGTAGCTTTCACAGCACAGATGGGAGATAAAAGCACCATAATCACAGAGTGGGATCAATGAGACTTTTTCCAGGAAGATGCTAAAGGCATTATTTGGCATTAACAAAGAAAGGGATAATTAGAAAATAGGCAGAGAAGGCTTTATTCCTGTAATTAATTTCAAAGTTGGAAGTTCCCTAGTGCTCTTCTGTTCGAAAGTGACAGCATATGAGCCATTGCAAAGGGGATGTGTAATAATCATAAATCAGAAACAGGGAGGAAATTGAAACCTGTGTTTCCACCGACTTTAAAAACTGCTGCCTGGAGTTAATGTGTATTCTGACTGTATGTGAAGAAAAAACAATTATAGATAGTTATTGACACACTACATGAAAGGCAAGAGGAGGATGTATCCAAACTTGGTTTCCTGGGAGACTGGGCAGTCCTCTCCAGAGAGAAAAAACAATACTCAGGAGTCACTTTAATAGCTTGAGGCTGTGCTTGTGTTTGCAGCTGCTTTTTTCTGCACTAATTTCCTACAATTACTATCAGCCCCATTGATGGCCATGGTGATGGAAGAAGTGTTCAGCAAATTTCCTCTGCCTCCCTTCCTTTTAACACAGTCAAAACTGTTTCTGAACGAGAATAAGTGGGTCTGCTTTAGGAATGCCAGCAGCCACAGCCGTCTTGCTCACAGCCTTGCTCCCATCTGGATCTTCAGCTTTTTAACAGGCAAACTGAACATCTTCCCCCAGGGTAAGATTGAAAATCAGCAAAGGAAGAAGGCATGCACAGCTTTCTGTATGTTTTTTTTTCCCTTCTGTCCCTGAGTCCGTGGCTGTTGTCCTCATCACCACGTCCACAGCTGTGACATGATTTAGTGCAAAGTGCCCAGCTGGTGAAGGCACCAGCCCTGCTGCAAGGGGTGAGGCTGGAGAGCTCTAGCACTGGTGTTTTTACTCAGAAACACTGGATCCCCTCAAGACAGCTGATGTTGCACACAGAGACACATATTTATTTTTTATTTTCTGTTTTTTTTTAATACGGACAGCTTTACAATTAGGTTTTTTATTTCACTCCGGGTTGAGGTGATATTGTTGGCTTTGCATCATGGGTGGCTCGGCTGACGACTGGTGTAGGTGAACACCACGCTCATGGTGCCTCCTCACACCACCAGGAATTCACAGCCTGCACACACTTGCAAACTCCCCTTTGTGTAATTTTGGGGTTGACTGTAGAACAATCATGCCCTCAGCTGCAATGTAGCACATGTGTGTTTATATTTACCATCATTCACATGGCAAAATTTTGCGTGTGCACACACACTCACATGCTCTCTTTGTAGTGATTTTCTCACTTATTTGCTCATGAGGTTGGTTAGGTCTCTCTGCTTACATTCCTCTTCAGCTTTCTCTAGCTCTAGACCTTCAGGCAGGTGAACTTGGCATCTCACTTTACAACTGGATCAAAAAAATGCATGAAGGTAAGAAGATTACATACAGATTCTATATGGCTTTATTTTTTCAGTCTTCATTTAAGGACAATCCTTCTTTTAGGTCCCATTCCTAAAGTTTCTTTGCCTAAAGCAGAGAAATATGTACATAAGCTTATCACAGAGCTATTCCCAGCATTTCACAATGTGTAGCTGGCATTTGCTGGTGGCAGCACTGGTGGAGTGCTCTGTGTTTCCCAATGCATGGAGAGAGTGTTTGAAACAACAGTTTCCTATTACTTGTTAATTTCCATATTCTGTTCTCATTGCAGGAGCTCCAACGCTTTGCTGTCATGCAAGTGATGCTATATAAGTTCTCCTGGAAATACTTCTTACACAGGCAGGAATAAAATAAAATGATCTGCATGTCCCTGGCAGAAATATCTTCTGAAACCGCTAATGGTTTTCTTACCTCACAGCTATATCCACGGAATGTTCCTGCCTTTACCATTCCAAATCACTGCAGTGATGGCTTAACTCAAGACAGACAGGCTGCTCTTCTCCTTCCAATGGAATGATTTTCTCCTGATGTGTGTCCTTCAGTCCCATTTTTGAACATAACCTGGGAAAATCACCCCGATCACCGTCAGTAGTTAGTCTTTGGCCAGTGGTTGTAAAGCAAGTCTTCTTTTTCTTTCATCCATTTATCTCTTCAGAGAATAAAGTTTATTAACTTTGACAGAAAAAACGTTTAAATTTTAATTGTGTGAATCCTTTTAGAAGGCAGCACTAATTATTTTTGATTTATAATTATAAATCAAGTTTGTAGGAAGGCATACATATGAATGTCAAGTACCTAAAATATCTCAAGAAAGTACAGAATAAGACAAAGGAAAAAGGCTCCAAAATTACAGTTTTCCAGAACATTTAGATTTCATACTAACACAGGCAAAAATACTTGCTTAGAATACAACTTGAAGACGTGACAGGACACAATGTCATCCTTTTACAGCCCACGTAAGATATGCTATGATGCACTGCAGTCACTGCAAAACAAAAAACTTTGAAGACAACTTAGTAATACCTTGATTAATGCAAATTTTATGAAACGTTCAGAAGGATATTAACATGTACTCGAATTTCATTCCTCGTTGGCAAATGTAAATGTAACATTTGGCTAAATAATTGTCAAAACTTCCACATTCAAAACCTTTCAGTAGTTCATTAGACTGCGGAATTAACTTTCGTGTAAATCTTCTTGAACCTTTTGATTAGCTTCCCAATTGTCACTGGGAATTTATCATAAAAATTACAGTAGCAAGCTTAAAATTATTTGAACATCCCTAGAGCTGAGAGCCAACTAAATTGAAATCTTTTTAGTTATTGCACTGTTCCTGCTCTTTGCTCCTCCAGAAGACAGAGCAGCATTTTGGCTTGTCCTAGAAAGGAGTCCAGCTTGACTGCAGGCAATTCCAGCCTGTGAGGAGACCCAAAATAGACACCTGGCTCGTTCCCAAGCCATAGTTTCCAAGTGAACCAGCTCCCAGCTCAGTCTCAGCGATCTCTCACTCACACAGAGACAGGCTCTGCCGCGCCATTCATGCTCAGCAGCGTGTTAGTCCTCAATTAATAACACAGGCTACACCCAGAATCAGGCATTTATTCTCTGTGAATAGGTTTAACACAATCTAGATCTCCAAAATGGCCTTTCTTTGTGGAGATAGACCTCATTTGCTCTAACCCCTCATCTGTGGCTGTCCTATTTAAGCTCTGCTGGGCTGCTAAAAAATCCTCTCTTCCAGCCCAAGTCATCCCGGCGCTGCCCTGGCCGGCAGCACAAGGAGGTCTGTGTGGGAAGCACAGTCCATGGGCTGTCCCAAGGTGCTCCCACCCCGTTCAGAAGATCTGACACAACTTCACCGATTATTGGCAAGGTATTTTGGGCTTCCGAGCAAGAAAATAAAAAATTTAAATTCGTGGTTTTCTTTGCTGTGAAAGGGAAATTAGTTTCTTACCCACTCCTCCTTCCAGACCGGGATATGACTCAGATCCTGATAGTTTAAGGATGATCAGAGCCGATACTGGATTTCTTTTGTGAGATGTGTCGTAGCTGTACTAAACGCTGAGGATAAAATTACCTCCTGCTGCAGTCTGCTGCTGCTGGAAAACAGGCAGGACTTCTTCCTGTAGATTGACTCTTACGTAGCTGGAGGTAGATTGCTTTTCATCTGGACTTCAGTCAAATTCACAGTTGTAAGACTTCCCATCTAATGCAATCTAAAATTCTTGTAAAAATACCAAAAGGAACTTACTTGTGCAACTTTGATAGTGCTGATAACTGGGGGATGTACATCACGGGCAATCATTTCAGAAAGGTTTGCGTTTCTGCTCAGCTTCCAAATGAAAAATATCACAAGGAAACATGGGGTTATTTGTGGTGCTAACAATGCATATTTTTGAGGGTCTCTGGTTTCCTGTGGCGCCTCATCCTTAGGGCACTTCATTGTGATCGTGCTGGCACACATCCTTTTCCCAAGCCCAAAGCCACCTGGCAGCTACAGCAGGAATTAAGAAAAGCAACATCCCACTTAAATTCTCAACCTGTGCATTATTTTTTTTTTTTTGCTCTCCTGCAGGGATAAATTAGTGGTGTCTGGTGGACTGTGCTGTAGAAAGAGAAAGATTTCATAATAAACCCTGAGCTTATACTCCAACGCACGAAGGTTTCTCCTTTATTTTAAAGCATGGGAATATCTAAAGCAACATTCTCCCCATGTAAACTTAAAATAATTTTGAAAGCCAAAGGCTTATTTTGCCTTTGAAATTGCCTTTAACTTAAATTAAACATACAAACATGCATCTTATTAAAAAAAAATAAAATAATAATTATTCATTTTCAGTACCTGGCTTAAAATACTTTGCAAGTTCATTGATTTTTCAGAAGGCTGGAACTGATCACAGTCTGAACACCAGGTATCTCCTGAGGCATTTCAAACAGTATATCCCAAAGCAGAGCACTCACTAGTGTTGTTTGCTTTTGAAAATCTTGACTGTGGGTGACATTTCTGTTGGCTAGATCCCTTAACTCCAGGTAATACACAGCAGAAATGAACTGCCCCTCTGTACACATGCTCATGCCTTTTTAAAATGATATTTTAAATGTAAATAACTCCCTGAACACTCGAGGTTCAATCAGCACATAGTCCTTATACGTAGGACGCCTCAAGATGGCACTCTTGAACTGCAGAGTTTTTCCGGGAGGCTGATTATGAGTTTCTTGCGAGGGAAAAAAAAAAGAAAAAAGAAAGAAATGCAATGGTGAGTGTGAACCTGTGCAGGAATAACCAGAGGAAATATCAAGGAGAACAGCAATATCAGACTAAGGCGTGAAAACCTATCAGAGTTCACATGGCAAAATGTACTTGAAAGCACAGGTTATCATAAAAATTAGGGTTGATAAACTCCCCAAATTTTGTGAACAAATCCGCAGGTTTTTTTAAGCTTCATCCAGTTTTTTATCTTGCTCACCATCCCTTATTCACTGCTTCCTTTTCTCTCACTGAAGGTGTTTTGATGTTACCTCATGAGTATCCTGGGGCTGGCTGAGGTGCTGCTCGTGTTTGGTACGGATGTGAGGCAGAACACACTCGTGTAGGATATTTACGCCAGTGGGATGTGGATAAAGGATGGTGAACAGGAAAAAAACCTGGATGAAGCTTCGTTCTACAGACCACAGGTAGAATTCTATGATCTCTAGAGGTGGTGCTTCTCAGTTCCTCCTTCTGCCGCCTCCCTCCGTGGAACAGAGGCTGTGCTGTATCTGTGACAAGGGACCCTGATGGCTCCACCCTGGCTGTTCCTGCTTTCTCCTGCAGCACAGGGACAGAGGGAGGAAGCCCTGATGTCCCCGAGCTCGGAGAGGGAGGAAGGACACCTTCCTGCCCTTCATTTGGGTGCTGCAGAGCTCACTTACTCTTCAGACATCGTGGCATCATTCCCTGCAACTCCACCGGGCTCCTGGGTGGGAATCCTGCATGGGACTGCATCAGCATTGCCTGGGGGTTGGACAGGGCTGCTGTGCTGTGGCTCCCAGGCAGCTCTGGAGCAGCTGGCTCCAACCAGGCACTGTGGTGGGTGGGGAAATGCTGGCACCAGCAGGTCATCAGCCCTGTCCCATGGGGTAAGGGGGACCCAGACTTGTGTGAAAGAGGAGCTGGGGAGGGGGGCGTCAGCTCTCAGGCCTCCTAAAGCCTTTGCCTCCCTCTTCATCTTCCTCTTCCTCCATAAGAGGAAGATTTTTGGGATTCAGAGAGATCCAATAGGAAGCAGTCATGGGAGGGAGGATGAAGACCATGGTGGACCTACCCTGGCTTACAAAGACTTTTTAGTGTTTTTCTCCCACGGCGTTTGCCTTCCCTGCCTCAGCAGTCTTCCTCAGGTGTTGCTTCTCTCCGTGCTGGCTTTGGTGACAGTGTCCTGGCAGGTCGGGGTCACAGCTGGCACCCTCCCAGCCCACCAGCCAGCCTGCCTTGCTGGCCACGTTGGAGCCACCACGCTGGAGCCAGCTGTGGATCGCTGTTACGAAATCGTCTGCTGACTCACCCTTCCCTTGCTCGCCTAAGTGAAATCATGCCTGCCTTTAAAAATCTCATTGCAGCATTACATGACACATTTATCCACTTCTTTCACTGTCATGAACTGCTTCAGATAAGCAGCTGTGAGGTTTTTGGGAAAGATAATGTGGGTTTTTTCCTTTGCTCCAGGGCCTCTGAAATAGGCATTACTTCTTCTCTGCTTGCTGATATAAATATGAATCTGGTGAATCACAGAGGTTGTTCCTGGAGATGCTGGGAACTTGCCTTCTCCGTTGCAACGTGGACTCAGACAGATGTCTCTGGGCCAGGTTTGGTTCAGGGGCCAGCACTGTGAGGATTTTCAGTCGCTGTGACAAGACTGGAGGAATTACTTACGTGCACCCTATTTTGCAGAGCCAGTGTCATGCACTGAATCTTTGTCCAAGCCAGGCTGTGGCACAACAGGGAGATAAGCTACCCAAAGCAGGAGCCTGATGAGTGATGGATTTGAGAGATGGACAGACAGGTAAAAAATGAATAGAATTTTGTTTAGGTTGAGCCAAACAACAAAAGTGTGGTTTTTTTGTTTTTTCTTTTTACTACATTTTGATCAATACAAGTTTTGGGGTTGCTTCTGATTTCATTACTTTTTGATTCAGTGTTGGTTTTAATTCTGATTCGCCTGACACTTTAGATTTTTTCTGCTTTGTAAAATAGTTGGTTCATTTTTAATTGAGAAAAACCTGTGTAAGTTGAAGGTTCTGGTGTTTCCCAAATTTAACAAAGAGAGAGTTTCTTTTTCAGAAGTAAAGTGTTTCAATGCAACTTTAAGGAAAATACTGCCTATTTTTTTTTCTTTAGGAAAACCTCCTTGCCAATCATGATACATATTATTCATTTCATTTTGTGATGATTATTAAAACAGTACTGAAACCATGCCTTGGTAAGTGATACACTACTGAACCTTGGTTTTTCAAACACAGCCATGCCATGGGGCAAGAAGACAGTTTAGGACTTGGTGTTGCATCTCGCCTTTTGAGGTGCTGCATCTCCCATTTTCCTGTTGCTTTCTTCTGTCATTTGAATTGCTTTGTATGCTTGGTCCTGTGACATCTCTATAATGTTTTCTACAGCTTAAGTAGGTCCTCAAAAGCACTAAAAGCTGTGTAGAACTCACACAAATGTACAATTCATCAGTTCAGAAAGGTACAAATAAAAACATTTAACAGCCTACCACGTGAAAAGCATCATTTTTCTATCACTCCTGTTACACTGGTCATTTTCAGACCTCAAGTATTTACATACCTCCCATTTCTCTCTGATGTGAATAAATTCTGGGGTTTTTTTCCACATATAACCCCCCAAAAATGAAAACAATCTTTGAGCTTTGTACTAGAATTTTTCACTTTCACTAGCTGCAAGATGAAAACTAATGCTCCCCTCTGTCTTAGGCTGGAATACTGATTTGCAGAACTTCTCACTGGAGGACATGGTAGATATTTTTAAGTCGTGCTTGCTCTTTAATGTGGAGAGTCATCTCTGGGAAAAGTTTGCAAGATCAGGCCCACGGTCATCATTTAGTCAAACTGCATAATTCTTAGGTCTTTTAATCTTTTCTCATAAATCAATCCTCCAATCCCCTCAGTCGTATTTGTTGCTCGTCTCTGAATTCCTTCCAATTTTGCAATTTACATTATAATTAGGGCTTAGTGAAACTGATGAGAAAGTGATTTTTGGGGCCAATTTTTATGCTGCTTGTAAATATTCAAAATCTGTCTTTCCACAGGCTCATGAGGGCCCCCCCCGCGAACTGTGTGACAATGGCAGGGACCTGAGGAACTCCTGCTCCTGGGGCAAGGACAGATGTTTTGCCAGATTCCCCCACTGTGGCTCTCCACTAATTAGTATTCATTATCCCACTGATTTCCGTGGGACTGTAACTGCCTACAGCACAACTCACAGTGAATAAGGACAGGAGGATCTGCCCCAGCCTGCCCCCAGGATCACTAAATCACTCCTGGTTGGACTCAAGGTGAGCAGTTGGGCGCTGGCAGGGCGTGGGTTGGGATTGAGCTCTTTTGGGGGAGCAAAAGGCATCAGGCAGAGATGTTCTCTGAAGGAATGGCTGTGCTGGTGGGTGACAGTGCTGGGTGGTTTTGGGTGCCATGCCACGCTCTGCAGGCAGCTGGGACAAATGGTAGAGGTAAAAGCCTGCACCCTGTGACCGCTGTCCCTCCTGACCCTTGGATCTGCCACGGCTCCGCTCACATCTGCTCCATGTAAGCACTGTCTGGAAGAGTGTACAGGCAAATCCAGAGGCACTGAAGGTGGATTGCTGATGAGAGACCTGAAGAAGATGTACAGCTGGCAGAGGAGCAGCCACGGCCACCACAGCCACCTCCCCTGCTGCTCTGCCTGGCCACGGGACATCTGCCCACGGCCAGAGCTTGCCCAGGCACTGAGCAGATCCTTCGTGCTGGGGAGGGAACGTGGCCACCACAAAGACCTGATGGATTGAACCTTTCTCATCCAGCACAGCCCACTGGGGTGTGTGCTTGTCCATGGCTGGAGGGGTGGCTCAGGGTGAGGCCATCTGTGAGCCTTTGTAGAAGAAGCCTGTGCTGAGAGTCCTTGCTGTCCCTCTCAGATCAGCTGCCATTTACACCTCTCAAGGACCCAGAATTGGTTTCTCATCCTTCTTTTCAACCTAAAGTTTTTTGTTTTCTTATGTGATAGCTACAGTGGATTGGAAACCTGCCACACTGGCAGCAGGCTGAAGACTCCTGTGAGAGTCTCAGCTCAAATGCAAGCCAGAGAACAACCATTAGAAAATAAACAGCTGAACCTCTGCCCGCCTGTTTTCTGCCCTTAGCCATACCAGCCATAGTGTCCTCTTGGTTCTGCCTCCCTCAGTGCACAAATGAGAAGTCACCAGTGCACGTTTTGAGTCTCGGTCACACAGGTCAGCCAGAACCTTTAAATGGAAGATATTCAGACCCTCAGAATGAATTCCTCCTGTGTGCACCTTTGTAACCTCTTCCACCAAAACAATTTCTTATTCTCTACACAAGGTGCAGAAGCTTACAGAGATCCTCCCTCAGCAGGGCAGGCATATGGAAAATGGCAGTCAAAATAATGACTGCACTGTCAAAATTTCAGAGTTTTGAGTCCTTTATCAATTTTGTTTTACTTTCAGTAGAAAGGCTTGAATTCACAAAGCTGCTTGCTGGTGCTCTGATGAATTTAAACAGGTGGTTTAGGGTGAAGAAAGCACGAGCTGGCAAATCACTCACCTCTTTTGTTATTTTTTCCCAAAGACTAGCATTAGTACTGGTACTTTCTGGACTGAACCAAGGTGCCACATTAACAGCTGCAAAATTACTGGAAGAAACTTTGGAAATAGCCCATATGTGCCAATTTGCTGTAGCTGTGCCTTTCTCCTGAGGGACTATGTTAATCTCTGGAAACTACTTTCATATGACAAACAGACAGGGTTGCAGGTGCTGTGATGGGGAAGGAAAACCTCAAAACTGAGAAATTAAGGTAAGCAAGGCAGATACGAGTCTGCAGAAAACCTGGGACCGCAGCTCCATGACACGTGAAGTGCTTCTGAGGCCGATACTGAAAACTCAGTGTAAATCATTGTGGTGTTCCTGTAAGAGGGGAATAGGATAATGCCAGATATCCCCACTTCAACAACAGGCACATCATTTCTGGTGCCATGAATCAGTAACATTTAGAAAGAGCCATGATTTTTACTCTGCTGCTTTCAGGGTCCAGAAGAGACTGAGCCTGAGATGCACCTTGACACTGAAGAAGAGCAAATCTGTTGGTCAGAGCTGGCTCTTTCACAGGATATTATGGCTGAATATGGCTGAGTCTTACAACCCTCTGGCTCCACCTCTCCAGGCAGAGCTGTCCCTCTCAAATCAGCCAGCCCACAGATCAGTTTAACTACAATATGAGACCAAAACTGGGAGATCTGAGCAGCTCAAACCATGACGTGACAATTTTTTATCAGATGAATAGTCTACTGCAAATGATGTGCCACCTCAGCACCCCCAGCTGGCAGCCAGTGGTGGACTGGTATGCAGTGTTTGAATACACCAAATACTGAAGCCTTTGAAATTGTGAAATGCTCTTGAGAAGCCCCTGGCCAGCAGCTCAAACCACAGAATCACAGAATGGTTGAGGTTGGAGGGTATATGGAGGTCATCTGCTTGAGCAGGATCACTTAGAACCCAGGACTTTGTCCAGGAGTAGCCCAGGACTATGTCGAGGCAACGTTTGAGTATCTCCAAGACAACCTGTGCTAGTACTCTGTCACCCCCACAGTGAAAAAGTGTTTCCTGGTGCTGAGGCAGAACCTCATGTTTCAATTTGTGCCCACTGCCTCTGGTCCTGTCACTGGACATCACTGAGAAGAGCCTGGCCCTGTTCTCCTTTCACCTTCCCTTTGGGTATTTATACATATTGATGAGATCCCCTCTGAGCCTTCTTATCTCCAGGCTCAACAGTCCCATCTCTCTCTGTCTTTCCCCACCGAAGAAATGCTCCAGTTCCTTAAACATCCGTGCCATGGCTGTTTGCTGAAGTCTCTCCAGTATGCCCAGTGCTGAGGAGAGTGGAAGGATCACCTCCCTCTCCCTGCTGGCAGTGCTTTCTCCAGCGCAGCCCAGGATACCTTGAGCTGCCTTTGCTGAAGGCCTTTTGCTGGCTTATCTTCAGCTTAGTGTTCACTGAGACCCCTGGGCCTTCTCTGCTCCACCTGCACTTCGTGTCACTGATCACCATCCTTCAGGCCCGACTGCTCAGCGAGATTTAAGTGCTCCTCACTGTCTGCTCGTCCAGCCCACACTTTATCAACTTGACGATAAGGATCTTCTGTTGGAGAGTGTCAGGAGCCTTGCTGAAGTCAGGGCAATGTCCACTGCTCTCCCCTCACCTACCAGACCAGTTGTTTCATCACAGAAATTCAGCCATGCCTTCCCCTTGGCAAAGCCACTCCTGGTGACTTTCTTGTCCTTCTCGTGCCTGGAAATGGTGTATGGAATTAGCTGCCTTACTGATAATGGAGGTGAGGCCGATTGACTGGAGTTCCCTGGGTCCTCCTTCTTGTACAGGCAAATAGTTGCTCAGATTTGTAGATAATCACCTTTTTTTAGGCCTAAAAATAGCAGTGTTTCTAACTGTGTTCACTGAGAACAGGAATTAGACTAAGCCATGTCAACCAAACTAGTCCTGTGTGGTGTCCCTAGAACCTCCCCAGAACATAAGGCTCCTAAACAGGTACATTCAACATCTTGCTACCTGGTGTAGCTTTCAGGCCAAACACAGAGCATGGTGGGTGGAGTGGAGGCAGAGGGGAGTGAACTGAAGTGGTTTCCAAGAGGTAATGTTAGAGGGTCTGGGGAAAAGCTGCAGTGCTGAAAATGCTAAAAATAACAGATTAGTCACTGGGCAAGGATTTTATGTCCATATTTTTTTCTCCCTGTGTGGTACAAAGACACCAACGCTGAAAGAGTTGACTCAAAACCAGCTTTTCAAAGGTGGGAAACTGGTGTTTTAGCTGTGCTTGCAGGGCTGTTGGAGGGTGTGCCCTGTGTCTCTCGCCCAACTATCCATCTGCACAAACTAGAAGAATGGGAGAGAGTTCAAGAATTGCAAGGTGGGTTTTGAAAACTTTCCTTGCTGTGGACATAGGAAATGTTGGAAGGGAAGCTCCCCTGGGACAGATCACTGCTAGAGATTTGATTTTGAAAGGTCTTCCCTACTCTGTGCATTTTCAAAGGTCCATCCAGGGCATGCCCAGTTCTTATGTCAGCTTTGGGGATTGGCTACTGCAGCTGGGACATCCCTGACCTTTTTCTGACCAGCTCCTACAAGCTGAGCTTGACTAGAGAGGAGGTCCCAAGAGATCAAAAACTGCTTGCAAACTTTTGCATTCAAATATAAAAATTGGGAACTACCCTTGCTCTCTCAACCCTTTTCCCCAAAACTGAGTTATGGCCACGTATTTCACCACTTCTCACATTTTCTTTTTTCTTTCTCATGGCAGATTGGTCTCTTCTGCCCTTCAGACAGAGCATTTATCACAGACATGCTAACCATGTCTTGTGGAGTCTTTCCACCGAGATGTGCTTGTCACAAACATCATCACAGGTTAGGAAAAAAATAATCTGGAAGGAATTTTTTTAAAGTGTGTATCCACCACGCTCCAGAGGTAAGTTCTTTTCCCACGTGCTGCTTAACTCTTACAAGGTCAGATCACTCATGTCTCCAGACTGCTTCTGGCACTGACCAGTCCCTTCCCTGTCAGAGGCTGGTGGGAGCTGCTTCCCCCTGCCCCAGGTCATAGTGAAATTAGACAACTGTGGAGTTCAGAGCAGGTCAGAGGATCAGCATCTGCTGCTGCTGCTGGAGAAGCCAGTGTTACTGAAATGGCGCATTAAAAGCAAGAGGAGGACTTTTTCTCTCTTCTCATGCTGTTTCGTTTTTCTTCTAGTTCAAGCTCTACTATGTGGCTGATCAAGGGAGGGAGTAGCAGAGAGACCATCTGAACGAACAGAGCCCAGTATGTGAACTGGATGATGACAGTGAAAATGTCTTATCTTGCTTAAGTGGCCAAGTGACCAACCCCTACTGCCCAGCCTTCTGTGCACCACGGACCAGCCCCCACGTGCTGGTGTGCTCAAAGCCACGGCAGAGGTCTCGCCCTCGCAGCTGCCTTTGAGGAGAGCTCCAGGGGGAGAGGATGAGTGTGTGTGTGTGTGTGTGTGTTTGCCTGCAGGCAGTGAGGGAATGAGCCTGGAAGGAGCTCCTGCAGCGAGCGGGGGAGTTTCTGTTTCTGGCAAAAAGTTTGGATTCTTCGCCAAAGCTTGTCACCACCTCCCAAAGCACCGGCCTGCTCTCCCTCCCATGCTGGTATTTGGCTCCTGCCTTCTCTCCTCAGCTGCCGAGAAGCTCCCCCTGGTTTTGGCAAAGGAGTGGAAGCCCTGGCCTAGGGCTTGGCACCCTCCTGAGCTGGAAGGGAAGTTGCTCAGGTGTCCAGGGTGCTTTGGATCTCTCAGCCCTGCTGCCGCACACCCTGCCACAGGGCTCCTTGGTTCCCATGGGAATGTGAACACCTCCTTGGGTGTTTAAATCCATTTCATTCCGGCCAAGGCTTGTGCCTGCTCAGCTGCTCTCAGAAGCCCCTGGCCAAGAGGTGCAGGAGCTGCTCAGGGGCAGAATTTGAGGGCGATGGATGAGCTCAGGGCTGAAAGTGCTGCTCAGCCCTTGCAGGCAGGATCTGAGGGGATGAGGAGTCAGTTCGAGCTCTGCAAACAGGAGGGAACAACTTTCAATGTTTAAAATGTACTTAACCTTAGAAGTGTGTATATAGACCATTCTGAATTGTCCTGAGAACTGGATAAAGTTCTGGGTGAGGTTTTTTATTCTTTATAGTAGGAGCTACCATAAGGTACAGTAAGTTACAAGTGTGTACACTCTCTTCCTTTAGAAAGGACCATACATGGCCTCAGAGATGAATATAATTTTATTAGTAAATTAAGCAGTATTCTTCCCTCTGAAGTATGTTTTCCTAACCTCTACCCCCCTGTCACATTAAGGTATTGATTTTAGCTATTTCAAAACTTATGTATGCATAGGTATGGACATTTTCTCTCTCCTTTTCTCCTCTTGTCATTTGGTAATATCAGAGTTACTCTGAGTGAAAATCCTCTGGGACATATTCCAGGAGAAATGAAGGCATTTCAATCAACCCAAAAAGTGAATGCAAATCACATTCTGAACAGAGTACAGTTGTCCAGTAGAAACAATGATTTCCCTCCCTGCACGTATCTTGGAAAAACTGATCTGTGTTCTTCACACAGGGATGTGATATCAGAAATTTGAAGTTATGTATTGTTGGGTTGGGGTTTTTTTCCCTTTGTTTTGTGGAGAAGAGGTATTCCTCATGGAAAATTTTCAGAGGTGTGATCAATGCGCAGAATGAATTGTCTGTTGTTAGTTCTGAACTGCAAACCTGGAGACAGTCCATTTTTGTACTCTAGGGTGCTCTAACAAGCATCATGGCTGAATCACAATAAACATTTGATTTTCCTATCAAAAACACATGTACCCACACAAACAAACATATTTGACTCCACTTTCAGTGTCTTTGATGGCATAAAATTTAAATACCTGAGGCAATTTATAAAGCAGATATAATGCAAAATCCATAGCCAGATCGCTAGAATTCAAATATCTAAGCCTTTAAGAAACAGAAAAAAAACCAGGCAACATGCAGTTGCATAAATGCTCCATTCTCTGCTTTCCTTATATTCAGAAAGAATTCATAAAAAAATCCCTTGCCTTCTGCTATATCCCCACCTATAAGGCACTCTTGCAAATTCTTTTGATGTGCAGATCATTACTTGGGATGAAATTTTCATATATGCTTGCCAGTCTCTTCTTCCCATTCTGCTTCCATGCTCCTGCTTAGATACCAAGTGTGCCTAGCTGGTGGCTTTTCTGATGCTCAGTCTTCTGGGGATGGCTGTGGAAGGACTGGAAGAGCACAGTCTCCATTCACACTCACTAAAGGCTGGTGGAGATTATCACTTCCCCCAAAAAGCTTGGCTGGAGCTGATCTGCCTGCCCAGAGCAAGAGAGAGATGGGGAATCCTGGCAGGTTCCTGCTGCTCCCTTAGCAAGGGCTTGCTTCTGTTACTCTCCTACCCCCTTTCTCTGTAAGAAATATACATATAAATAAGTGTACTAACTAGCTACTAGTTGGTGTTGAATCATACTGAATCATTTTCCCAAGAAGTACAAGAAAAATTACTTCTATTATGATGAAAACCTCCATTATTTAGACCAGCTTCAATTAAACCATCCTGCTGGCCAGGACTGGGTATTTCTCTGCTGTAAACGCCACTCATATTTGCAGTTCTGTTTTGCCATGGGAACCTCTTCATTTTCATCTTTTTAAAAAAGTTTTTACTCACTCAGTTTGCGGGTACAGAAAGGGGAGGACTGCCATCCATAAGGGCACAAACACTTGCTGCTCGTTTCTAAATCTTACCTAGGCAGAAGCTTTTTGCTTAAATGCATCTGAAATCTGACATTTCAAAGCAGAGTCTTTTGTAAACTGGAGGGAACTGAAGCTGTTAGACTTGCAATCTGGAAGCTGCTAAATCTACAGGGGATGAGCTTCTCTGGTTTGCATTCCCAGATTTACAGACAGTCCTCAGAAAGAGAACTGGATTGAACCACTGAGGGTGGTGGTAGCTGCACCTCGAGATCCTCAGTACCAACACAAGGTAACTGAAAGTCCTTAGAGCTGCAGTTGAAGCAGATGAAGAGAGGAGAAAGACTGACTTAGAGAAATGAAATTTTATTCCTCAAGATGACACGAAACCTTGATGGCAGAGCCAGGTTTTAATCCCAGGTTTTGTGATTTCTAGCCCAGCGTCCAGTGATGTGTCCTGCTGCCCCCCAGCACTTGTGAAATACATTTCTTTCTATATCTGCATCTCTCTCTCTGCCTAGATAGACACATCTATGTTTAACATACAGACAGAGTTCTCTGTATAGATGGATAATTCTCTATTCATTTGCTAATTTATCATACATACCGCATTCCAAACAATGTAAATATTTAAAATACGTCATTTGAAATGCTATCTGTTTATTTTTCCCTTTTAGAAATATCCAGAATGTCACACACTTTTCCTTCCTGTTTTGGAAAGGAATCCTTTCTTGCCTGCAGAGAAAGAGGCAGCAATATTGAAATTTCCACGAAGAGAGTTTGTCCCCTGAGTGTTCTTGCAGGCATTTGTGCTGAAGAGATGTTAACATAAGCGGCATTTTACATGAAATATATTCCCATTGATGCTTGATGCTTGTGATGCTGCAGCTCCCCATGTTTGCCAGCCCTCCAAGGAACCCTACTGCACAAATAAGAAAGCCAGGACTTAATATTTAGATTTTTTTTTCAAGCAAAAGGAATAACACTTCAAGCCTTTTCTTTTATATGCATAAAGATTTGCTTCAGAATCACTTTAAACAACTTTTTTAGTCCTGTGTGGCCAGAGCAGTCTCTGTTTGTGGTGAGGACCAGGCGGGTGGGAGCTGACCCCCACTCCTGTGCTATCCTAAGTACAAGCCCACTCAAATACCTCACTAGGGGCTGAGCTGTTACCCCAAAAGGAGCAGGAGGCTTTTTCATTGTGCCTGGGAGTCAGAAGCTCCCCTTCCAGGGACAGGGGCATCTGAGGCTGGGACATAATCCTTCACTGACAGCAGAGCGCTTCCCAGGTGACCCCAGGTGTTATGTAAATGCTGATTTTTATTGCTGTGAGCACGGGGAGAGATTAACCACCCCAGCTGGCAAGGGATTTGAAGTGAAGCCTCGTCCCCCATCTCTGATCTCAGATCAGAAGCTCCAGCCCTGCCTGCCACACCCTACTCCTGCAAGAGGGCGATGCCAGGGGCACCCGGATGGCAGGGCCGCCACAGGGACCTGGCTCTCGCAGGGCACTGCCAGCTCTTGCTGACATCTGCTGTGGGTCAAGGAGGAGGAAGAACAGGAGTAGGAGGAGGAGTAGGAGGAGGTGGAGGAGGTGGGAAAGGGAGAGAAGAAGGACAGAAAACACCATACCAGGACATGCTTTGCACAGATGTTAAAACCCAGGAGCATCTTTACTAATTGCGGCAAACTTGGCAGAAATTAAGCCTAATAGGCCTCCTTCGAATGATTGTGTGACTAAACACCAGATGCCCTAAAGGCAAAGCTGTGGAAATTTTCAATAAAGTGTCTCTGATCCTTCAGAAAGAGAGAGGATGTCACAGGGCAGCCTCCCCAGAAGACATCCCCCTGGGGATCAGAAGGATGGGGTGGAGGCGCTGGGGCTGTGGGTTATAAAACCCAGCACCAAAATCAAATTTTATTACAAAGATGCTCTCGAGAGCGCATTTTCATGAAGCCGTAATTTTTCTGGAAAAGTGGCAAAGCTCCAAATACTTCCTTCCTATTTTGCTCTCCCAGCACAGCACTTCTGTCCGCTGTCATGAAGAGAACCGGATACTTTGCAAACGGCCTTGGTGCGTCATGGGATTTATCCAGGAGTGTTGCAAACCACATGGCCCTTCTCTCTCCAGCCTTATCTTTGAAATGTCTCAAGAGACATCTTATTTTTATGACTGCTCAAGGACTGTAAGCCCGAGGAGCTGCTTTTGGGAATGCATATGATCCCTGTCACATCAACTGACTGCGTCGTAATGTCAGCGCTGTCTGTGCAACATAAAGTAGCTGCTGAGTCCCAGCTCTCCATCTGCAGTTCCCCAAAATCCAGGATTTTTGGGTCTGAGATTCCTATTTCAGTATTTTCCATAATTTGAGACTGTTTATTAAAAGGTCTAATGTGCGATATTTTACTTCCATGTGTTCTGTGGTCAGGAAAACATACAGAGGTTGCTCTTGAGAAATTTTTATCTGCATTTGTGGTTAATGTACATGATTGCCTGAGGGAACAGCGTGGTACTGTGCCAATGATTCTTCTTGTTCCAAAGCACTGTAAAACTTTACAATTTTAAATCATTGGCACAATACCTTTTTAGGTTATGTCAGAAATACCAGCTATCAGTTTCAATAAAGTTGCAGCATTTTGTTTTGATCTTTAAATTTATTGCTAGCATGAGAACAGTAATCTGCAATATACCTGCAGGTCAAAATGAAGAAATTAACCTTGTTGGAATGAAACTTTAAGGGTTTTACACTCTGTTTTAACATGCTACAAAATAGGGATTTGAGGTTTTTAAAGGCACAATTTTCTGATGGACGAATTCCATGGGAAGATGTGTGACTAATTATCAGGACAAATCTGTGAATTTGAGGATGTTCAGAATAAGAAAATAAAGAAGAGTTGCTGCACAAATGAGTGTAAGTTTGAGGGCTTGTGATAACAATTCTGTCTTTCAGAAGATAAAATCAGAGGGTGTTTCTCCAGACTGGTTTTGTGAAGCTGACATCTGATTCAGCCTCCTCGACCCCTCGATGGACTTGAATCAGGCAGAGCACATCACTAAGCATCAGAGGAGGAAATAAACACTATTAGTAAAGACATATTTCTCTTTGGTGATGTTCACTATCAGGCTTTTGAATTTGTCCTGGCTCTCCTTGACAGAGAATTAGCTGACAAAAATGATACTGCAGTGTCAACAGAGAACTGGTTAATCTCATCCTCCAAACTACCTCACCTATTTCTCACTGTGAGCTTGGTTACTCATTTCAGACATCCATTTATTTCTGTTTCACAGACCTATATTTTGCTGCCATATGTCCCTGGAAACCTTGACGTCAGAGATGACTACTCTTGTACCTGAGTCCAAATGTTAGGGGTTCATCAAATGTGTCTCTAATGGCTGCTTTTTTCATGCTGCTAACCAGGGTTTTGGTCCCAAGTCGAAAGAAATATAATCTAGGAAATGAGAGCAGCCTGGGAGGATGACTGGATGACTTCACAGGAATACTTATTTTCTGGAATAGGAAAACACATTGGTAGTGTAGGAGAAGCAGTAGGTTGAATGACTGGGGGTTTTTATTTTAATGACTAAGTGTGCATCACGCCAAAGGTCATTCATTTCATGCACCCCACAACTATGCAAGCCTCAGTCTGCCTCATGGTGACTAGTGGAGACACTTCTTGCTTGTCTCCATCATCTGAGCTTGTGACTGTGGTGGGAAGGCCTCGGCTCTACGATTTTATTCCTGCTGATGCAATTATTGCACAGCTAGCAGTCATGGTTCCCCAGGGGCTGGGGAAATTGCAGGAGATGGGAGAAGTGGGTTCTAGAGGAGTCAGCTCTGTAACCCGGCTGCTCTGCCTTTCTCACCAACAGGCAGCAGGGTTTGAGTGAGCACATTTCTGGTGAAGGAGCAGGAGGATGTTGCATCTGGGTTCACACAGAGCCTCATAGATTTAAGGCAAGACAGCAAAAGGAGATTTCATTTGTTTCCTAAAATAAAAAAAAACCCCAAGACTCTTTCAACAGTGTTAAAATAGTAAAATAAAAAGCAGGTCTTTATTGGAAGCTTCCAGGTGCCACCATGGTCATGGGCACACCTGGCATTAGATTTTGGCAATTTTTTAAAGTTTAACAAATTAGCATGTTTGTCAAATACTGCCCAACTAGAAGAGCAGTTGGTTAGGTAAATTTCCTCCAGGTTCTGCCCCACTGGAGTTGGTCCAGGGGCTTCTTAGGCCCATTTCTTGTTGTGTCTTCTCAGATTCTGGTTGGAAAACAAAACGTCCCTTTGGAGGTTCTCTTCTTGCAAATAAGACTAAATAGTATTTCAGGGATGTGTTAGAAGGTTAGCTTATTATTCTAAAATCTAAGAGAAAGGGTAGGAAAAATACCAGGTGCTACACAACCACATATTAACAGTCTACAAAGCTACAAATACATGAAAAATGTATAAAAAAGCTAAAATCTTTAGACATCACATTCACTGAAATTGTTATTTCCAAAAGGAATCCCGTAGACACCAAGTCTCTCCAGACAGATCATGGCCAGGAAAAGACTTCCAAACCCAGTGTCTATATCTGAGAAATCTGAGTGTAGAACTTATAAGCAAGTAGGTTTATTAACAGGTTAGGTTTCCTTCTGTCTGGCAAACCAGCAGACGCCTGCCTGAATCTGTCTGCAGTGTAAAGAAATAACAGCATAAAAGTGACTGTTTCACCTTGTGCTGTAAAAGCCCTCTGGCAAGAGGTCCCCATCCACCAGAGATGATGTGTGAGCAGGTGCTCGTGCACTGGGAGATAACACAGCAAGCAGCAGTGTCACTGCCTTTGATCACCTGCAGGCACAGACACGGCAGGGCCAGAGCTGCAGGTCACTCTGGCTGTGCCTCCACACACCCAGCCAGGTCACAACCCAGTCTCTGACGCTGGAGTGAAACCAACCATGGTTTAAGAAACTTGGATGGGAGAGTCCTGTTGCAGAATTGTGCCTGCCACAGTCAGAAGGAAGGAAGACTTATGTTACCCAAATCTAAAGAGTCATCCTCTCCTTCCTGCCTTGGAAGCTGTTTCTTTGCTGTGAATGCTGACTCAGCTGAACACCAAATAGCTGTACTTTGCTTTCCAGTGAGAGAGACTCTTAACAGCACAGACACACTGCAATGTCTACCCCAGAAAATTTGGTTTTTTCTTAATAAAAGTGTCACCTTCTTACACTGGTATTTCAGAACTTTTCTGATGCATACAAAATAAAATCTCTTACAGTCATAGCTGAGTTAGGCTGAGTATGGCCTGAGTCAGACTCGGAGCACCTTCTCTGACCAGATACTTCTATACCTTTACATTGAGGAGATACCACCATACAAACTTAAAGATGCACCTGATTTCCTTAAGTCTGGGAAGAGAAGATATCCTGGAGTTAGGCACTTCCCCTGAAATAACAAATGGGCACCTGAGTGAACAATCCAGGATTTAAAAACAAACAATATTCCATATTAAATATCCACATTGCATCAATAATTTAATGAAAACAGACTTTAGTCAAAGTGTAAATTCGTTTCCTCAGTTGTTCAGAAAATGTTTGCTGTCCATTTGAATCCTGTGCTGTGATATATTTCATTGCTTTTTTTATTAAAAATGCGTTTATTGAAAGTATTTCTGTAAGTCTCGGGAGACCTGGCAATCATTTTTATTGGATTGATCAGTTCCACTTGCATACAAATTGCTCTCTTTGAACTGACTGTTGCAACGCATCTTTTTTATATAAACTGTTCTATTGATTCTGACATAAATAATGTACAGAGTGCTTCAAATCACAAAAAACCATCAGTTTGGGGGATTCTCACCAGAATCTACTACATACCAAAGAACAACAAGCACAAAACCAAAATGCAGCAGTAAGGATCTGTGAAACCATTAACTTTTAGTAACTTTTCCCTCCTGGTTTTGGCAGCTGCCATTTGTCTGTCAATTATATCCTTAATTTGCACATGTTGCACATGTTTTTTGCATTCATGAAACATGAATGGGAAAAAAAAATCCCTTCAGCAGATCTAATGTGTCTAATGAGAGAAAAAGAAAGAAGTAATTGGGGGCGTGGTGGGGGGGGGGAATCATATTCAGCTATTCTATTTTTGTTTTGAACTATTATTTTAGGAGACAATTTTCTTACCTTATAGGTGTGGCTGCCTTTCTGCTCAAGTTCATGTTCCCAAGACACATCTGTTCTACCACACACATATCCGCTGATCTTGGGATAGCTTGGCCAAACTGCAGCTTACTTGGAAATTGTGTCTCTCAGTTGTGGTGTGGTTTACTTCTCAATCCACACTTCCTGCTCCTTCATTCCTGGGTCATCACCAGCAATGGATCTAAGGTTGGTCTCTATTTCTCTTTCCACTGAGACACCCTTTCCATGTATGACCAGCCTCCTCACGTTTGCATTCTAATGACTGTCTGGGTTTTAGGGTTACTTCTGCTTCTCCAAACCCCTGCAGTTAAAAACACACTCTAATTTCCTTAGCTGCCAGTCAGGGCTCGCTAACAGGAGCTCATGAGCAAGTCTGAGCTGGGATTTGCAGAAACAAGGATGAATTGATGCCATGGGATCCAGTTTGCAATAGAAGTTATTGAAATGGAGGTATAAGGATGAAAGTGTTTTCCAGGGGAGGATGCGTCCAGTCCATCTATGTCGTAAGAGATACAACTGCCATGTGTCTGGGTTTTGTTGATCTTGTCTCATTTTCTGACTGGAAATATCACTCCTTCTGGACTGCTGAACATCGAGAAATTCAGGCCAAATGGGCATGTATTTTTCAGATTCTGTCTGGGCAGTGTTTCTGGGCAGAGGAAGAAGGCACAGCTTGTAAATCTGAATCCTAGGCAGATGTTCCGCCCAGGAACAGTGAATCCAAGACACTGAAGATGAGTAAAGGCCTGTGAACAGGCAGCATCCTGCATGGACACATGCATTTCTGCTCAGGACATCTCTGGCAGACTAGTAGAAATTCTAGGAAGAGATGTTGTTGCAACTGTGGGCACTAAAAATGGGTGAAATAAAGATGGGAGAGAATTAACTGTGCTGCTCTCCAGCTAAATTATGCCTTTGATCATGTATTGGCCTGACTTCCTGCCTTGATTTTACACTGAGACCTGGGGCACGCTGCTCAAATCTCCTTGCCCTACCTCAGTGGGGGTCTCCTGTTTGCTGTTGGTCAGCAGAGCTGTGGAGCACAACTTGGATGTGTCAACAACTGATACACGAGTGCATTTCTTGCACAAAATGGAAGAAAGTCTAATGCCACAGGACATGGTAGGGTTTTGGTTTTTTATTTTTTTAAAGTTATGTAAATCAACAGGGGGTGCCCATATTTCCTCAGACTGCAGAGGAACGGCTGGCATTTGTTTTCTCCCAAGGGGCTGGAGGTTTTTTTTAGAAATTAAGAAAAAGGAAAAAAGTAGAACAAATGTTCTCACCCATCTGTCAGCAGTCCATTAGCACACAAGTCCTTGGCAGTCGGGAGAGGAAGAGCTTTTACCATGCTCTGAGGTGGATGGTGGGGCAGAAGCAATGCTGGTTGGCTTGTGGCAGTGGCAGTATGTCATGTCATGTTGGAGCTACTCCTCCAGCAACAGCCACTTTGATGCTTCTTTCTCCTCCCTGCCTTCTACTGACTGAAATTTCTTTTTGCATACAATGCGGTGCTGTGGAGTGGGTGAGGTTCCACATCTCCTGAAAATATCTCTTTATCTCCCAAGGAGAAAGCTACTTTCCAAGAAAACCTCCCCATATGAGCTTGAAATGCTTTGCAGGACTTGCCTCACCAATACTTTGCTTGTGTCGCCAGAAATCTGTGATTATATTCTTGTTTCCTCACACTTTGAGCAGACTCAGGAGAAGCCAGAAAGCAGTGGGGCTGCCCTCTCCAAGAAGCCCTGGCCAGCTTGCCTCCCTAACATGTTTTAATAACACTTTAGATACCCCTATCCACACTGTGGAAAAATTCTGTGAAAAATGGAAAAGCATGATCAGCTTAAATTATGGTCTACAGTGACAGGATGGGGAAAATGAAGCTGTTTTTTCTATTTACATTGTGCTCCGTGGAGACAGTGAAGCTTTACCCGGGCTCGGTTGAATAATGAGCCACTAAACAGAGAGCTGCATATCACTTAACAAACAGCTCCTCACAGAATTCGTGTTAATTATGCCATTCCTTCTGATTAGATTCAGCTGATTTCTCACTCACTCTCACATGGCTCCGTGCAAGGCTCTGTGATTCCTTGAGAGAGCAGCAATGACACATCCATGCTGATACAGTCATTAGATAGCCTGAGAACTCGCGCTTCCCGGCATGGTCATTTGCTTGCAAACTGATACTGCTGCCATGCAGGGCAGCCCTGTGCTCCTGGAAAAGCTGTGGCCAATCCGCAGTGCAGATTGCCAGGCGGGAACGGGCAGAGGGTGAGATCTGCTTCCCAAAGATGTGCACAATCCCCCAGAGCTGGGGTATGGTTGTGAAACTTTATTCTCATTACAGATTTGATAATGTGAACACTGGCAATTAGAGCTTTCTCAGGTTTTTTTTTTTTTTAATTTTTCACTCTTTGTCTGCAACTGGGCAGGTGATGGATTCCACGTGGCTGAATGGCCATAATCCTGCAGGAAAAAGTAAGGAGGGAAGAGGAACACATTTTCCTGGGAACTCGGGCTTGGTGACAAGGGAGCCCATGCTGATTCAGGCAACAGAATATAAAGAGAGTTTTAATCACATGAAAATGAAATTAAATGTTCAAATCTAGAGTGTTGGATTAGTATCTCCTTCACCTGCTTGCCCAGTAATTCTGTGTCTTGTGTGGCTTATGTTTATCATTTTCCCCTTGAGTGGTAATGAAATGGCCAAACCTGAAGAAGAGAAGGGAAGGGAAGGGAAGGGAAGGGA
>VXBT01008393.1:367848-379220 GCA_013400235.1 Oriolus oriolus | reverse complement strand
GAAGGGAAGGGAAGGGAAGGGACCGGACCCACTGCTTGGAGCTCGCTGTGGAGGTGCTGGCAGTCCTGCTGTCACTGGATGGGAAGCAGCACAGCTGCATCACTGCTGTCCTGCTGGTGAAAATCGAATAGCTTGAGTTTGGTGCCTTGCCCAGGTGGGGCTCAGCTGTTAAAGCTCTTTGGCTTGCACCACTGCGAGCTCAGGGCCCACTGAATCACGCTGAGTTGCAAAGTAAAGAAAATTCCAAGGTTTTTGTTTCCTCTAACAATGGAGATTTCACTAGTTACCTCTTCTGAGCCTTTCCTGGTGGGCTCCCATCTTGTTGCAGAGGAACAGAGGAGCAGAGCTCAGCTGTGAGCTCAGGGAGGAGGATGGTATTTTGCCAGAGTTCTTTAACTCCCCTGCTCTTCCAGGGAGGGCTGGTACTTCATTTAGAGATCTTCCAGGCCTGGGGCTGAGTACCACACTGTATTTTCTGTATTTCAGCTTTCAAATAAATTAGTTTGACGCAGCTGAGAAAAGAAAATAGTGGTAGCATTTCACTTTGGTAGCTTTTAATAGCAGCTCTTTTATGCAGGCAAGCAAGTACTGATTTCATCCTCTGCCTGTGTACCAACATTTGTCTCTGAAACACTTCAGCTACAGCACCAGAAATGGTGTTTCTGCTTTAACCAAGGCCCACAAGTGCAGTTGTGAACCTCTGCTTCACAACACTGCTAAAAATACAAACATTTGTGGTGCATACATACTTTGTTTATAATCCCATCCCTGTGTATATGGCTTCCATTGCAAACTGTGGGATATATCATCCTGTCTCTTACAGTGTAGAAATAGTGTATAAAAATCAGATTGAGCCCTTTATTTATAGCTGTCAAGAACCAGATGACAGAAAACATCTTCTGCCTGGAGAATGATTACTGCTGGTGTTTCCTGGGTACCCTCTTCATCAAACAGTGGGAATGTTTCTTGTCTTTAGCATCCCATCTGCAATGCTAGAGCCAAGAAAATGTCAATAACTCCGTTATTATGAATCCCTGCTTTCAAGGATTAATAATTTCACACTTACTCACTCACAGGCAAAAGCATCGGAAACTGAAATTTGGCACAAACATTTGTAATCCAAGAGCAAAGCTTAATTCTGCAAAACGATCTCTGCAGTTATGAGTCTGAGAGAATTCTCAAGGTGCCTGCATTTTATTTTTTTTCTTTGAGTCAGTTGTTTGGAAATGATACAATCTCTCTATCTGGCAAGAACTCATTTGTATGCCTGAAGTTCTCAGTAGGGAAAAAATTGTGGTTTACTTTGTCATGCTTTCTTGCTTTTCTAATGGAGTTTTCCCTAGATGCCAAGGAATGGGAGATGGTGAAGTCCAATTGGTACAGTGGAATGCCTCCCTCCCTTCTAAATTTATCCATTAAATATTGCGGCCTCCCCTCCTTGTTTAAAACCCCTTTATATGTAGCTGAGTAGTATTTGTAAAGAATATTATGCAGGAAAATGAAATTGCATAAAGAATCCAAAACCCCAAGTATCTCCCCAAGCACTTGAATAAAGGAAGTCTAGTTTACTGTGGGTTTTGTTTGAGTTTGATCAACTTTGGTTTTACTAAGATATGAACTGTAACTGAAGTTTTCCCTTATAACTAGTCTTTTATAGTCTCTCCATATATAGTCTCTCCTTTATTCTTTCTCTCCTTCTTGCCCTTTCCTTTCTCCCATGTAGATTTTAATTAGCTTTTTTTCTGTCTGTTTCAATGAATTTGGCTAAAGTTTGTATCCTTAACAACTTTTCCCATCTTCCTGTTAGATTTTTTTTCTTTTAAATCGGTGAACAGGTTCAAAAAGCATTGCCAGGTCTCATCGTTGCACGTAATTAAAATACACGTACACTGGAAACAGACAAACCTCATTAGCTTAGCAAAACGGGTTTAAAAAAGCCCTCTGGCTCTCTCAGCTTTTGCAGGACATTATCTCAGTTGTCCAAGAATGACTAATAATCTAAGAACCTGCAGTAACTGTGTGAACTTCTCATCAGTCATTGCTCGATGATCTTTGGGCACCTTTGCAAAATGTAAATAAACCAAAGTGCCAAACATAAGGCAACATGCCCAGTTTGATTTTATTATGCAACTGGCAAGTTGCTAAATTACAGAAGTGTTGGTGAAGAGAATTTGAACAGATGTTTTTTTCTGGTGATGCACAATTTCGTGTCAAAACCCAGGACTTGGTAGCACTCAGAACACCCACGCTGTCGTTGTTGATGACAAGGGAATACAGTCCAGTTTAGCTTCTTCCAGAGACCTGACATTCCTCCTTTGCATTTCTGGACTGCTGGCTTAAATAATTTGCTCATTCTGAAACCATGCACTTGCTTCCTCCCTCAGTCACCAATCCAAAGCATGAACAAACTTCCTGAAGTTATCACTTCATATTTCAGCTTGTAAAACATGGCATTTCAGGCCCTCTTGCACAAGCTGCCTTGGCTGCTGCTCCTGCTGTGGGGCCAGGGCATGACGGGTGCCCAGAATCCAAAATTCGAGTGGAGGAAGTGTCAGGCATTTGATCCTCCTGTCCTCGCACGTAGAGCTGCAATGATCGTCAGTCGAGTGGAGTATTAAACATTGCAGGCGAGACAGCTTGAGTGGGAAGTCTGTGGTTTCATGAGGAGTGCTCTTCATTCTCCTGTTAAAATGATGCAATTGGGTCAGAAACAACCAAAGTCGGTTCGTGATCAGTGTGTTAGGGGCAGCCTACTCCAACTCTGACAGAGCAGTTACCTTTCTCCACTTGAGGGAAAGGGCTGATTAAGCTCTTCAGTAATCTGCGCGTAGAACATATCTCCTCTTCTCTTCTTCTTTGAAATGATGCCAGCTTGGAATTAGACACATTTCTAAGACCATCAGTTGGATTTGGATTGACCTTTAGACTTCACAACCTGCTGCAAGAGCACCTCATACAAGAAATCTGGGCCATCCAAGCCCAAAGGTCCCCCTTGTCCTACACCAAACAACAGAGCCACAAGCCTGCAATGAGAATCTGAATATGTGGAGAAGAATGTCAACCTCCATAATATTTGCCTGGTACAGACCTGCATGCCATGCCAGGTCAGTTCTGTAACAATACAGAGAAACCAGAAAGTCACATCAAAGGTGATCTCCAGATAACCTCAGGGGGAAAAGCTTGAAACAAAAACATTGACTGAATGAAGTTCCTGGCTACTTTGGCTTCAGTCAGAGTACCCACTTACTTAAACAAGCTGGAGGCTCCTGCTAAGTGGTGATCTCAAAAGGGAAAGACGAAATAAGATATTTGAGTGGTAGGTAGAGTTCAAAACCTACAGTAGGTGCCCTGTATGGCCTCTTACCTTCCCAGAGAGTGCTTTAAGGGCTATTCTGGTGCTAACTGAAACCCCTCATATGCCTCATACTTTTATTCTGTTGTTAACAGGAACTCTTCATAGGCCTAATATTTTTGGTAATGACAAATCCCCTGTTATTATCAGGTCAGGGGAATTTGCCCTGTAAAAATAGCTTTTGCTGCAAGGCTGACAAGACACCTTTAGTATAATCAAGACAGGTAACTCTAGACCTGGAGAACTGGGAGAAAGTCTAAAAGTCAAGGCAGTTGTTTAATGGCTGATAAGTAATTTCTGTGTACATCAATGACAGATAACAGTGCTCATTTTCTCCAGGACTTTTGTAGCACGCTGCATCCTCTGTTCTTTCTGCAGAAATCACCCCAAAAAACCTGTGTGAGACATTCTGTATGTACACTTTTCCCTGCATGAATTATAATGGTATAAAACTAATGGAACAGAGAGGAGCCTCGGGACGTCTGTCATCAATGTCCATATTGATATGACAAGCACTAAAAAGCACCAGTTCCTCAGTAGTGCAGAGAATGAGGGCCGGGTGGATTGTATTTCTGGAACTATTATTACAGAGAGGCTTGTAAGAAGGATACACGCTGTGGATGAAATGGGCACGGAATCACAGAGGCTAATGATAGAAAAAGGCCATTTATGTCAACTGCTGTATTTCCCTGCTGCTATAGGATTGTTCCTGATGAGATACAGTGTATTTTTAGAGCTTTGTCCAGTCTGGTTTCATATGTAAATAATAAAGATTGTCATCCATAAAAGATCCTGAAATAGTTTTGTTCTAGTTCTGTCTTTCCTCTTCCTTCCCTCTTCCCCTCCTTAATTTCTTATTCAGGCTAAATGAGAACAGGAAAGACAGCCATACATTTTCTTCCCCTTTCTGTTCTCTCTTCTTTCTACTGTTTGACCCTCTTCAGAGACAGGATTTATCTGACCTGATTTTTTAAAAATTGCATTTGGACAGTTGAGTTTTTTATGCTCCTCTATCATGGGGCTCTTCGAAATGCAGTGGCTCAGCTTGACAGGAAAAAACCTACTTGCGAAAAAACCTGGAAAACAAGTAATAAGCAAGCAGTGATTTCTGCTCAGATAGGAACTGAACTGAAGCTTTTGCATTTGCTTCCTTGTGTTCTGTGTCTCACATCATCTTATGAGTTGTCAAGGGTCTACTCACTGCCCACACGTCCATTATGCACAGCAGTCCAGCACGGTGAGCCAGGGTGGGGTTTAGCTTGAAATCAAGTATAGACCATGCCACAAAAGACCAAGCAATGTGACAACAAAATAAATTAATCTTTTTGGTATAGAAAGAGAGCTATCCTTTCCTATTTGGGGGTATGATTTCCCTTTTTTGACTTTGCAGCCTTAGACAGTCGCGTCTCAAGTAGACATGAACTGGTATGGCACAGCTTTCAGCAAATGAAGTTTTTTGGCTTGCAGCTGATCTGTGTTAGGAGAGAAATGTGTCCTCAGAGGTTTGTCACTGCACGTGCCAGCAAGTCAAGCGGGGAGGCTGAGGGAGCTACAGCTGAGGTGATGTTGTCTCGATGAGTGAATGGCCCTCAGCAAATCTTGCCTTTGATCCACATGCAGTCACATCTCTGCTCTGAATCTGGTGAGCATTAATACCTTTGAACCAGTGAAACAGTGGACAATTTAATGGCCTCTTTGCTCCTCATGGGAGGAACCCATCGAAATGGTAGACTGAATGGGAACACAGAGAACAAAAAGACATAGGGACTGAATTAATACCAGCTGAGCGTGCATGCCCTGTCTGCAGGAAAAGAAATAGAGAGAGATGGAAAATGAGGACACACCAGAAAATTACTTGTCATCTGCTGTTCAGATAAAGCTGTGGAGAGAGAGAGAGAGACCAGGGGAAAAAAGAAGTTCTGTTATGGATTGTGTTGGCTGAAAAGAGTCTTGAAATAGAAGCTGCGTCCTATTGTCCATCCATGCTGAGTTCAGGGAAATAGGGCTCCTGACATCCTTTTTCAATAATCAGCCTTGCACAAAGCACCCAGCTCCAGCACTGGCTTCTTTTCCCAATAGAAACAACCCTCAAGGTATCCAATACTGGCTAACTGCTGTGGTTGCTTTGAGGGGAAAAATAAAAAAGGTGCTTTTTCTCAGAAGAAAAAGGGAGGCGAAGCTAAATGGACTTACCTAATCCTTGTTATCCCTCAGTGACAGGCTGCCACGTCCCATGACTTTGGGAAGCCCTCCCAGAAGCTGCTGAGAGTGAAAGAAGCCTTAGCCCTTACTTACTCCAACTTATTCCTGATTTACTCCAGGGAGAGAACAAGCAATATCCAAGAGGTTCTGAATTTATAGCTGTCCTACTCCGTATGTAGTTCCTCATGTTTGTGACATTGATTTCTGTATCCACAGCGAAATAGTCACTTTTCACATTTATTTCTAATAGAAAACTCACTGGTAATCATGTTCAGGCAATCAGAAAAACCACATCTGTGTCTTAGCAACAGAAACCATTGCTAAATTGAAAAATGGCCAGCAACAACCTCACACTGGTGTCCTTCCACTGTCACAAGGAGTGAATATTGAAATCAGTTCAGATTAGCGAAATGGCACAAATTTTTCATGTGAAAACTACTGACCCAACTTTTAGGATAGCTTGATTTTTATTTTTCATCATCTTCTGTTTTGCCACGCTACCTTACAACCTTCCTCCTCAACTTGCTGTTGCATTTTGGGCTTTCTGAGTGTGGTCTTTGGGGTTTACCAGTGTCCTTCCCAAGAAATGTGTCTTTTGCTGCCTTCCTCCCACTGCAGTTACAGGATGCATCTTACTGGCTGAGTCCTTTGGTCTTTAAAAAAGTTCACTCTGTAGCAAGTTGCTTTTTTTTCCTTTTTAAATTAATTTTTAACCATTCGCTTCACAGCCCTTGTGTCCCATTTTGTCTTCTATCACACAACAACCAACATTTTGATTTCTTCAGCGTACTTGTGTGTTTCCATGGTGAAGGGAATATGATCATCTTTTCTTGTGGCTTTACAGATTTGAATGGTATAAACTACAGATAGAGTTTTTAATCTTCTAAAACGTTTTTCTGCCTTGAATCCTTTGTGTTCAAGTTAAATACATTTTACAATCAGGTGATTTTTAGATATCTACACTTCAAGGCCAAGTAAGCTAGCAGTCTGACTTCCAGAAAATTTCACCCAATTACCTTCACCTGGGTTCAACATCTTGTATTTGCATAAAGCATCTCTTCCAGAAAGGCACCTGGGCTTGAGATAAAGGATTCACCTCTTCATGTTGCAGTTTGGGAAAATAATTAATTATTATCTTAGAACACTGTGCCTTACTTCTCATTTGAATTTTTCCAGATTTAACCCCCAGATATTGATTCATGTTTGGCTTCTGCTTGATTAAAGTACATAAGGTACTTAAAGAGTATTCGATCTTTCCTTTGACAGGCTAAACATATGGAGCTCTTCAAGTCTCTTGCTTGGTGCTCTTCCTGAACCAAATCAGGGAAATGAATTATGCTGCACTCAGTGTCCTGCAGGGGAAACAATGGGAGTGTGTTTGGCACAGAAACACTGTGCTTCTCTGGGGCTTGGGAGAGGAGGAAAAAGAGGAGGGAGGGGAGGTCAGGCAGGGCAGGAGACAGACATTCCTAGGCGAGCTGCAAAGCAAGTCATCGGGGGATGGACCCAGGTTGTCTGCGTGTGCCACAGCTCTGCAGTTTCTTACCTGCTGCTCTGGAAAAGTGGTGAGGGGCAGTGCCTGCCTGAAACATACCTGGTCTTTAGCCCTCTGCATCAGCCTGGCTTGGGGCCTGACGAGTCCTGAAACCCACCTGGCAGGGACGGGATCCAGATTTCTCTGCAAACGTGACCAAGTGATCAGACAAAAGCATCTAGTCTTCATCATAATCTGCTTTAGCCTGAATAAAGAGACCATGCGAGGGAGAAAAATAAAATAGTTTTTATTTCATTCTTTTGAAAGGGATGTTTTGGTAGTCATGTATCATAGAATGGTTTGGGTTGGAGACCATAAAAATCATCCCGTTCCAACCCCCTGCCATGGGCAGGGACACCTTCCATCAGACCAGGTTGCTCAAAGCCCCATCCAACCTGGCCTGGAACACTTCCAGGGAGAGGGCATCCACAACTTCTCTGGGATAAAACCTATAGCATCAAACATATCTGGAAGAGTATCAAACCTCTGTAAATACTCTCATACCAAAACAGCTTCATTTTAAAAAATATTAAGTTGAAAACACTATCTCATTTCTATATATGTTCTATATCTGCTTGAGTATTTTTAAGTAGGTGCAGTTTTTTTAATATATATTTGAGTTTTATATGCTTAAACAGGTAAAATTAATACTTATTTTTAGCTTTTAAAAAATTGTATAGAAAACACAAAATTAAGGACAAGATTCATGCAAAGCATATATACAGTTCCCAAAGATTGTTATAAAAAGCTGCTCCAAGGAAAGTATATTAGGGCGATTTGGCCCAAGTTCCGGGTTTAAGATTACAATATTAAACTTTTAAATACTACATTGCCATGTCTGAAATAGCTGGTGTGGGGTTAATTCTGTGTCCTTGTAGAATTTTAATGCAAAACCAAAAATGAGCTTGGTGAGCCTAGGCAAATACCTTGAAGCATATGAGATTTTTCCAAGCTGGGCCAACTTGTTTTTTCTGGGTTGTATTTTACGTCAGCTGCACCACATGAAATGTATAAATCCATGGAAAACTACAAATATTGCCAAGACTGATGTGATAATCTATTCTTCTTGACTGTTGTGAGTACTTCCTATGTCTTGCATTTTGTTAAAGTGGATATATTTATTGTAAGCCCAAGTGATTCAGAGCTTCAGAGGTAAAAAGCTCTTTACTCCCATCCATAGGTAAAAAGGGAAAGAACAAGCACAGCACTGCTTTTTAACTAACTGTAAGCATAAAAATAGATCAGAGAGGAGAGATCTGCTCTCCTCTAGTAGTGGTAACCAGGGGAGGGCATGCAGCTCCCATTTCCAGAGAGCTGCTATCCAGGGTTTCTCCTGCTGCACAGCGCAGAGGTGATCAGTGTGTGCTCACCCACAGCAGGTGAACCAGTATTATGGTTTGCCACCTCCGAGAACACCACCTTGCACCCTTCCTCCTCTTCTACTCATGCCTCACCCTGCTCCCACTCCTGCCTGCATGGTCCTGAGCCTTCCTTTCTTCTCTCCAGCCTCTGCCATGAGTTAACTCAGCTCCTTCAGTCAGGAAACAGCCATACTTTTCTTTCTTTTTAATGAGTTATTTTTCTGCCTGGCCAAGGAACTGCACAATGAGTCCAACAAGCCCTGGAGCTGATGCATGGATGCCTTGTTATGAGTCTGGGCTCCTGGCTCCCCTTTCCCAGGGAGCAGCCATCCCTCACTGCACCTCAACACTGCAGTCCAAAAATTCACGGAGTAACAGGGCAGTGCCTGCTGGGCCGGCAGTCTGATGTAGGATGTGGCAATCGTTGTTTGAGGAGTTTAGAAAAGCACTGGTACTTTCTCCTGAGGATGCTACCCCACCAAAGTCTCTCCACACTGGGTATCAAGAAATGCATCTCAGCAGGCTTGGCCTTGGGGATTCCTATGACAGCACAGTACCTGAGGTGTCACAGGACCTGGCTGCCAAATGGGGAAAAAATCCCAGGCAGATCCCAGAGTGTAAATCTTGCAGCCAGGAGCTCCAAGGAGAAAAGTGTCCTTTGCTCCCCTTGCTGGTGAAGGAAAAGCCCGAATGCAGAGACCTCACACAGGAAAAGTGCAGCAGGCTGGGAGCACTTGGGAAACATCACAGCTCCCAAAGGATGGCAGTGGGGTCCAGAAACCTCCTGGGACGGAACAGTTTCTTTCTAAGCAATGGGAAGCCCATACAAGCTTCCTGCACACACTGAACACTGGAAGAACAGGCCTCTGGGAAGGTGGACACGAGTGGGAAAGGACCTGCTGTGCTGTAATGTGTGGAAGATGGGAAGATGCACGTGGATGATGTGTAGAAGTTGCATTCACCTGCTGGGCATCCACACATGGAAAGTGTGAAATCAAGTAAACTCAGGCTGCTGCTAAATGTGTCCTTGGTATTCATTCGTACAGGGGCTGGCTATGCTTTCCCAAGCTGCAGCTTTTTTCCCCTTTTCTCCCCTCTAAAAATCTTGCTTCCTTGCTTGTGAGAGGGGAAGAGCTGCTTATTCAGGACACAGTAGAAGGAGCATCTGCCTGCAAGGCTCAGCTTGTAGAGACTGGATAGATTCTTAGGAAAAACCCTCATGTTTGACATGGTCAGGTGCTGCCTCCCACAATTTCCTGCACAATTGTGTCCTCCTACACATGTGGGGCCTTACAGTCGCTCTTCACCTTTATGAATTTAATTTGAATTACTGAATTACCATGTGCCAAGTTCAACAGGAGCTTAATAGATTCTTTATTGCTGGGGATTTTTGATACCAGATCAGACAGATGTCTGTTAGGTGTGGAGAGTCACGCCCTCGGGAAAATAATAGACCAGTGATTCCTGAGGAGTCATCCAGCCTTTGTTTCTGCTTTTCTTTGTTGGCTTCTGAAGAGAGTAGAATCTGGAGGAAAATTATGGTGGCATGTAAACTCTGCCCAAGAGATGTTTGATACAGTGCTTTGCAAACCTTGCACAGCTTTTCAAGACTGCTAGATACTCTGCTACTGCTATCTGGGAAAATTTAGGTTTTCTTCATTATTTCAGTATAAGCTCATTACTTCATTATTACTTCATAGTACCTCATGCATTACATTGGAATAAACCTGAATGCATGTGTAACAAAGATCAGAAATCAGATTGTTGGCAATGACTCAGACAGTTTTTGGTACCAATTTACTCTTAGAATGAAAGTTTATTATTTCATGCTTTGGTCTTTTCATTGCCCCAGATGGAATGGTGACGAGTCACCCTCCTAGTTCATTAAGAAACACGCAAAATCCTTTCCACTGAATATTCTTTTTTTTTCCCTTTTCCCTCTCTTACTAATGTGACCCTTTAAAAAGTGCTGAAATCTAGAAAGCAGAAAAAACATAATATCAAATTTTAAGCCTTTCATACCAGCCCTGTTAGAAATGTTTTGTGTATCCAAAGGCACTTACAAGTTGCAGTCTTCAGACTGGTGTTCATCAGTCATTTCAAAGGCCACTGAAAAGTAGGGCCACTTTCTTTGGCCTGGACTTGGAAAGATACAGTCTGGGCACAATAATCACGTTATTGGGACTAAACAGGGCACCTTGAGTCCCTTGTAACTCTTCCTGCTGAAGTCAGTGGATGGCACAAGGGCTTTGCTCACCTTTGCAAGCAGGACGAAAGATGAGTGCCTTCCACGTGAGGCCCTCCTCAAAACACCCATTACTGGGTATGAAAAGACCAGGTGGTAAATTCATCCCCACCAACATGACTCTTAAAGGGAAATGTGCCATGCTCCTTTGGATATGGCATGCATGAATTCACTAAATTCAACAGCTCAAACACCTTCTCCCAGCGCTCGCTCTGCTCGGCTCCAGTTGGCTCCTTCAGTTCAGCTTTGCAGCAAGCCAGATATTTCATTTACAACACAGAGGTGTATGCCTGAACATATTTGCAGGCCAGGAGGGGATTTTGGCTGGAGAGATTTTTTTTTTTTTTTGGAACAAGGAGTTAGAAAATTCCTGCCTGGAGCTGGCAGTGGTGGCTTGGTATGGGTTAAGGTGCCAATTCAGCTGTGCTCAGCCTCTGACGGGTGCAGGCAAGTGCTGCACTGAGAGGGTTTCTGGGTCACCTCTGAGGTGTGCCCCGCTTGTAAAGAGACTCTGTGTCTCCCAGGAAGATCTGGGGATGCATGCAAGCTGCTAAATGTATGAAACAAAGCATCTGATTGAAATGGAAGTGCCAGAGTGAGAAAGGACTATGTTTTTCAGAAATACATTTTTTTCTCTGTCCTGGATATTCCTGGTTGGTTTTTTTTTTTTGTTTTTTT